>JAHZMU010002058.1:0-40808 GCA_027743725.1 Rambutsinella grinnellia | reverse complement strand
ATATAAATGCACTTATGTCCCCACCATTTCTGGTCAAAAATTAGTGGTGTAAATACAGTGGCTTCTGGTGATTTGTAGATCTCCTCAAAGTTTTCATACATTATGCTAAACGGATCTACGAGTAAGGCAGTTACGTAACGCATTCTGTGCACAAATTCGAAATGAGCAATAGCTTCATCAGTGTTGCCTCGGTTGAATTTGAATGAGCAGTTTTTGAAGCCGAAGACATTGCAAACATTTTTTATTTCCCCAAACCTTGAAAAAACATTTTATTTTTTAAAATTTACGAGTTTTAGACTTTAGTCATATAATTTATTGTACATACTTTTCAAAGTTGTATTTGCAGGATGAAGTATGGTTCGAGATATTCCTCCTATCCAGTATTTTTTCGCATCCTGCGCTTTGGAACTGACAGGGAAATTCCAGCTTAAGACTGTCCAGCATGTCCTCTAGGACTCTGCAACGAATTGGATTCCTTGGGAAGTTAACTCTGCAATAAGGGCAACGGTTATCTGGAAATGCTGCGTAACATGTTTCACAGTATGTGTGACCATTCCGACACTGAAACACTTTGCCTTTCGAGATTTCAAGACAAATGGGGCATTTTAAGTGCTCCGGAACTGCGTTATCAATTTCCTCCATTTTAAATTTATATTTTATTAGAATACAATTTTTAAATTTTATAGAGAATCAGTTGTGTATAGAAAAGATAGAAGTGATGCAGATGGTTTGATTAGCTGTGTAAGATCGCTCAAGGACAACCAGTTCATGAAACTATTGGTTTGAGAAGATTTTGCAAGGATATAGATTCGCTTATAAAAGGTAGACTTAGGTAGATTTTGTTATACCTTACTGTTATCTTAAATGTATTTGAATACAATGGATTTGCGCATTGCAACACTTGAAGCTTTTCAGAGTGGATCATTCGATTAAACGGAAGAATTCAAGCGTTTCATAAGTAAATAACAGTTTATTAATAAAAACATTATGTTTGCGCTGAAACTACATATTTCTGTTTTAAAAAATGAATATAATTCTCTTATAGCTAAGATTCTCACTTTGCCTCACATAACTAAATCCAGCTGTAAACAAATGATTTGAAAATATTTTAGAAATTAACGAATGGAAACGGTTAATTAAAATTTGAGATAATTTCTAAATTAATTTAAGTCTTCGCCTTTTTCTCAAAATAAAACATTTCTTTAAAACTAGAATAATAATATGCCACAAATTATTTACAGACAAGCTTAAACGTTTCATTTAGGAATTATATTTTGATACGAGGACGTAGATATTTTTATCTTCCGGTTTCATGTCTTTCCTAACTGTCCCAATAAAATTGATCCAAGAGATTATTCTTGATTCACAAATCAATAGATCTTGTTCCTCTTCATGAACTGAAATGGGCTCTTTGCTGTTTAGATCTGCCCATGCAACCCACTCAAAGCTGCTTGGGGGTGTGTACAAAACCTAAAATGTTAAAATTTAAAGTTTAGAGTTTTCCTGTTAAAGAAGCGACAATTAAATTACCTCAAAATTATCATCCAAATTAAAAGTTCCAGTTGAGTTAATCAAACTTGGAGACATAAAGTAGGCTGGAGGGTTTAAGCTCATTTCATTATCAATTTGGACATATCCAGCTAGCCAATTATTATTTATATTTGCTCGGCAAATTAACACATTCTTTTTTAAAGAGGTTGAGACTGGAGACAAACGGCTTTTGTATTCTTTATAGTTTTGGTAGGGAATCCATTCAAGCTTTTCCAAGTCTTGGAGGGCGCTAAAAGAGCAAACTTGGCGGACAAGGGTGGGCCAGGGCTAAAAAATAAATTATTAGAGATAGGAAAAGCACCTTTAATTTTTTAAGCAGTTTAACTAAACCAACCTCATTTAGTAAAAAGGGAGTGATGACTTCACTACGACTGTACGTAATGTACACGTCAGCATCCTCCTTTTGATTATCTTTTGGAGGCTTAAGGTTATTGGATTCCGTCAATTCGATTTGCATAAATAATGAAAAAGTACGTGGCTTGTCTCCATTGAACCATGTTTTAAGGGAAGCAGCAAAGTAATTTGTTTCGCTTAATGTCCGTCCTTCACACCTTAGTAAGTGCTCGGGATAAATAATTGCACGTGAATTTCCCAGAGTAAATCTTACTGGTTCTGGAATGCCATTCTTTGGCAAGTCAAAAGAATCCGTCCATCCATGAATCAAGTTAAAGGGTGTAAATTGAAGTGTTTTGTCGAGTGGATTGAACCGCGTCACAATAATATAAGTGCACTGATATCCCCACCATGTCTGGTCAAAGATTAGTGGAGTAAAAACAGTGGCTTCTGATGAGTTGTAGATATCCGCAAAATCTTCGTAGACTAATGTAAAACGGTCAGTAAGCAATACTTTTAGGGAAAGCATTCCATGTACGAATTGGAAGTGATGAAGAGCTTCTTCAGTAGTTGCTTTATTGAATTTGAAAGAACAGTTTTGGAATCCGAAGAAACCGCAAATATTTTTCATATCTCCGAATCTGCAATTTAAAATGGGAAATTAGAAATATTCATTCATTTTTAGTAATTTTTAAATAATTTACTTTTCAAAGTCGTATTTGCAAGTCAACTTGTGCTTTTCCAAGTCTTTCCTATCAAGTTTCTTTTCACATCCGGCGCTTTGAAAATGGCAGGGAAATTCCAGCTTGACGCTGTCCAGCATTTCCTCTACGGCTCTACACCGAATCGGATTTTTCGGGAAGTAAACTCTGCATTGGGGGCAACGCTTATCGGGAAAAGAATTATAGCAACTTTCACAATATGTATGACCATTCCGGCATTGGAACACTTTATCCTGTGGAATTTCAAAACAAATGGGGCACTTTAAATGCTCGGGAACTGCGTCGTGAATTTCCTCCATTTTATTCCAAATTTTGTATACAAAATAAGTGAAATTTTGAGGAATGGGATGTGAGCATGGAAAAGCTAGAAGTGACGAAAAAATATGGGGGTTACATTGGGTGCATAAAATATTTGCTGATGTGACAAAATGAGAAGAAATTCATGTAGAACAATTTTAGGTACTTTTTCTCTTCTCCTACATATATCCACTCTTAAATTGGCTTCAATACAAAAGGGAGCTTTAAAAAAAATTCTGTCAGAATAATGTTGAGGGTTAAGCTGTGTTAATCCGCACCTTTTTTTAAGCTGAGAAAAGCAAATCTCAAACTTTTCATTTTTGTGGCTCGTTGTAGCGGACATGAATGAGAACCAGTAGTATCTTAAATAACGATGGCATGTCCGCGATAAAACTATTCCTCTGAATAAATTGCGTACGAAAAATATAATTAATAAATTGAAAAAATAATTTGAAATGAATTTGCTGCAAACCCAATTTTTTTATTGTAAAATACAATTTGTAACAAAGTGTTGAAAATATTTAATTATTTGCATGGTTGCATTATTTAAGTTTACATTTAATTTGTAACCCAGTCAAGACATTCATTTAAAATCTTTTGAGAAAATTCAAATAATGATGTTCCCCTGATTATCTCGTTTCACAATTTCTTTTCCATTGCTACTCAACACAAGGACGTAAATGCTATCATTATCACCCAACTTTGTGTCCTTTCTAACTGCCCCAATGAAATTGGAGTGAGGTGCAATTCTTGACTCACAAATGAGAAGGTCTTTATCCTCCTCATGGACTGGAAGTGGTTCGGTTCCTTCTAGAATTATCCACGGAACCCATCCAAAGCTGCCCGGAGGTGTGTACAAAACCTGATAGTAATTTAAAGATATAAATATCCGCCAGCAATTCAAAGCATTAAATTGATTACTTCAAAATTCTCTTTCAAATGAAAAGTTTCTTTTGGCTTGAGCAAAAATGGTGACTTGAAATGTGCAGTAAAATTCGCATTTTTGTCTTCCATTTGGACTACTCCAATAAGCCAATTGCCATTTATATTTGCTCGGCAAATTAGCACCTTCATTTCCGTAATAGGCGAAGCTATATGGAAGCGGTGGGCACAGTGCTTGAAATCTTGGAAGGCAATCCATCCAAACTGGTTCCAATCTTGGGGGCGGGCAGCAGACAAGACTTTGCGGATGATAAGGGGCCAATGCTAAAATATGTCAGTATTTATTGCAAAGAGTTTAATCATTAAAAAATATATTCAAACAAACCCTATTTAGCAAAAAGGGGGTGAGGACATCCGCAGGTGAATAAGTAGTGTACGCGTTGAGCATGTCGCCCTTTTCAAAATTATTTTCTGGAAGCTGTGAGCTATCCATTTCAATTTTTACAGTCGAACAAAATGTCGGCGGTGGATTTTCCGAATCAGAAAACATTTTCTTTAAGGGAACAGCAAAGTAAGATGAGTCGCTCAAAGTTTCTCCATCGCATTCTAATAAGTCTTGAGGAGGAAGGGTGCCACTACTGCTTCTTAAATAGCCCAAAGTAAATTCAATCTTGGGTGGAAATTCTTTCTTTGGGCGGCCATCAATTAAATAAAAAGGTATGAATTGGAGAGTCTTGTCGTTTGGATTGAAGCGCGTTACAATTAAGTAAATGAAGTTATGCCCCCAAAATCTCTGGTCAAATATTAGTGGAGTGAAGACTTTCTCTTCTGGAGAATTGTAGACATCCTCAAAGTTTTTGTAGTCAATTTGAAATGGGATTGAGAGTTGGGCTTTGAGAGAAAGCATTTGATGCACTTGTTGGAAATGGAGGAGGGCTTCGGGCATATCTCCTCGGTTGAATTTGAAAGAACAGTTTTGGAAGCCGAAGAGATGACAAACATTTTTTAGTTGCCCAAACCTGAAGAAATAAAACTCACATTTTTTATGCGTTTAGTTTGAATTAAATATTTCAATTGTCCTTACCTTTCAAGGTCGTATTTGCAAGATAACGTATGCTCCTCAGCATTTTTCATATCCAGTATCTTGTTGCAACCTGAGCTTTGAAACTGGCATGGAAATTCCAATCTGAGACTGGCCAGCATTTCCTCCACGGCTCTACACCGAATCGCATCTTTCTCCAAATTAAGACTGCAATGGGGGCACGGCTTCTCGGTCAGTTTTTCATAACAATCGTCACAAAATATGTGGCCGTTTCGGCACTGGAATACTTTATCTTTCGGGATTTCAAAACAAATGGGGCATTTTAAATGCTCTGGGACTGCGTCGTGAATTTCCTCCATTTTAAAAATTAAATATCAAATACTTGAAATAAATTTAGTAACAAACGAGTTGTTTGAAAGGTGTTGTGTGTATGGGAAAATGCATGATGGATTTGACTGTTGTTCTTACAAAATATTTAGCTAAAAATTTCTTTTGAAAAGGGTTTAGGTACTTTTTTCTCATTCTGTCTTTTCTTTTAGTGTCCCATCTTTTTGTGTTGTAATGGAATTGAGTGCATTGGATCCTGCAAAGCAAGCTCTGAAAATGGAAAATGAAAAGAAAAAGCTTTCTGTCCGCACATTTTCTTCTGCTAAATACTAAACCTATTTCTAATCCAAAAAAGCTGCGGTGTTGATGCAGTGAAAAATGTCCTGAAAAGTCAATTGAACCTTTACCTTTTACTTTTATTAAAATATTATTAATAATTTAATTAATGCTCATTTCGTAATTGGAATTACATATGAAAAATAGATGACTTATAGTGACTTATAGCAATAAATTACTCAGCAATTAAATATTAATTAAATAGCAGCACGAATAGTAATTTTGCAATTAATACATCATTGCAAACATTTAGCTTAATTAAGTTAAAATATTCACACTTTTAACCAAATTCAAATTATAATGCAACTCCACTGATTACGCTTGGAAATTTCTCTTCCCTTCGCACTCAATACGAGGACGAAGATGTCAACATGATCATCCGGTTTCAAATTCATATCCTTTTTAATAGTCCCAATAAAATTCATTCCGGGAACCCTTCTTGATTCACAAATTAGAAGATCAGTTTCCTCATCGTGGACTGGAATAGGCTCGGCATCTTTCAGATCTGCCCACGCAGCCCACTCAAAGCACAGCGGGGGTGTGTACAAAACCTAAAAGTAATATTTTATTAGATATTTATTTTTGACTAAAACTAGAAAAAATAAGTCATTAGTAGAATACCTCAAAATTCGCCTTCAAAGTAAAAACTGGTAGATTTGGACAACAGAAGTAGGCAGGAAAGATCATGTTCATATCATCATCAATTCGGATGTATCCCGCAAGCCATTTCTCGTTTACATTTGCTCGGCAAATTAATATTTTCCTTTTGTAGAGAGACGAAGCCGGATAAAATCGGTTTTTGCAGTCCTTAAAGTCTTGGCACGCAACCCATCTAATTTCATTCCAGGTTTGGGGGACTCCAACAGAAGAAATTTGGCGGATGAGGGTAGGCCAGCGCTTTAAAAAGAAAATAAATATATTAATTTTGAACATAAATTTTGAGAAATAAATTTATTCAATCTAACCTGATTTAGTGAAGATGAAGTAAGGACATCACACGGTTTATAGTTAATGAAGGAAATAAGTCCTTCCTTTTTTATTGGAGGCTGAAGTTTATTGGCTTCACTCCGTCTGATCAGCAAAGTTGAGCAAAATGTGTTGGGCTTCATTATACTTAACCACGATTTAGTAGGAGCAGCAAAGTAACCAAAGTTTTCTAACGTCAGTCCTTCACAATCTAATAAATCATGGCAGGAAACAGTACCACGTGCAATTGAGTATTTTAGAAAAAAATCGACTTCTGGATTCGCATTGTTGGGAGAATCACATCCCGGAATCAGGTAAAAGGGGGTGAACTGAAGTGTCTTGTCGAGTGGATTGAATCTTGCCACAATTATATAAACGCAGCCATGTCCCCACCAAGTCTGGTCAAAGATTAATGGAGTAAAGATGGTGGCGTCGGGCGAATTGAAAATTTTCTCAAAGTCTTCGAAGACCAAGGTAAACGGGTTTAGCAGTAATGCATTTGGAGAACGCATTCCATGAACAGATTTGAAATGAAGAAGGGCCTCTTCAGTACTCCCTCGGTTGAATTTGAACGAACAGTTCTTGAAACCGAAGACGCCACAAACATTTGTCAGTTCCCCGAACCTGCAATAAATTAAAATTAAATTAAAATATTTCATTTCTTAGCAATTCTTAAACTTTTAATTAAACTTACTTTTCAAAGTCGTATTTGCAAGATGAGTTGTGCTCCACAATATCCTTCCTTTCCACTTTCTTATTACATCCGGCTTTTTTAAATTGACAGGGTAATTTCAGCATAAGACTGTCCAGCGATTGCTCCACAGCCCTACACCGAATCGGAGTTTTCGGGAGGATGATCCTACATTGAGGGCAGCGGTTGCCGGGAAGTTTTCCATAACAAGATTCACAATATATGTGGCCATTCTGACATTGGAACACTTTATTCCATGGGATGTCCATGCAAATTGGACATTTTAGGTGGTCTGGGACGTTGTCTTGAAGATCCTCCATTTAAAGGCTTCGTTAAATGCTGCAATTATTAATTTAAAAGTATTTAATTATTTGGATATTCACAGTCTTAACCAATTTCAATAAGTCAAAGTAGAATAATTTGTGAATTGGCTTACCCTTTTAAGCGCAAAAGTGAAATTCTAGATACAAATTGTGGAGGAGAACTAGCAGAAAAAATAGCCAATTAGTCAATTACCTCAAAATTCTTTTCCAAAGTTATTAATTTGCATCTGGTCAGCAAATCCGGAGATAGAAAGATGGCATAAGACTTCATATTCATTTGATTATCAACTTGAACATATCCAGCAAGCCATTTCCCGTTAAAATTTGTTCGGCAAATTAACATCTTCTCATTTTGGGAGAAAGGAGTTAAAGTCGGGGAGAAGTGGCTTTTAAAGTCCTCAAAATCCTGGCAGTAATTTAAAAGTATTTAATTATTTGGATATTCACAGTCTTAACCAATTTCAATAAGTCAAAGTAGAATAATTTGTGAATTGGCTTACCCTTTTAAGCGCAAACTTTCCTTTCTACTTGTTTTAATATCGTTAGTACGTTAACTATTTTTAATACTTGATCTTTAATGGCTAATTACTTAAATATTTAAAAGTTTACAAAACTAAACAAAACAACTAGAATGGCACATGGAAGAGAATCGAATGAAAAGGAATTGAGGCGCAGGCTCAGCTGTCAAAAGAGTGAACAAAGAAGATTCATAAGAAGGGACACGCCACATGGAAAATAGATTGAATTTGACGTGACTGCACTGCACTCGTTCCATTCAATGCAAGTAGTAAATTAAGTGAATGAAAAATTATGATTGAAATCATTTTTTTATTTTTACAAAGCACTTAATTAAATGAATTCTTATTTCTTAATACTATTAATATAAACTCCTAATTGAGCAATTTTCTTAACATTATTTAGAGAATATTTATAATTAGAATTGAATCAACTACCCTGACATTAAAAGTTGAACATTTTTGAGCAAACACCGGCTCCAGATTATTTGGAATATGTATTAGTAAAGCACTGCTTTGTAACTAAAATTATGTAGACATTTATCAGAGCAATTTAAAGGGTTAAATAAAATGCAAAATATATCAAGAGATTCATTAAGCTTTGGCTTCAAACTAAAGTGGCTGTTCTTGTTTGACAGGTTTTGCAATTCCCTTTCCCTTCTCACTCAATACAAGGACGCGGAGGTCGAAGTTAACATCCAATTTTTTATCTTTCTTAACTGTCCCTACAAAAGGAACACGGGAATAACTATTAGTTACACATATCAGAAGATCGTTTTCCGCATCATGGACTGGAATAACCTCTTTATCTTTCAGATCTGTCCATGGAGCCCACTCAAAGCTGTTTGGGGGTGTATACAAAACCTGAGAAATGAAATTCTAGATACAAATTTTGGAGGAGAACTACCCGAAAAAATAGCCAATTAGTCAATTACCTCAAAATTCTCTTTTAAAGTAATTAATTTGCTTCTGGTCAGGAAATCCGGAGATAGAAAATTGGCATAAGACTTCATATTCATTCCATTATCAACTTGAACACATCCAGCAAGCCATTTCCCGTTAAAATTTGTTCGGCAAATTAACATCTTCTCATTTTGGGAGAAAGGAGTTAATGTCGGGGGGAAGTGGCTTTTAAAGTCCTCAAAATCCTGGCAGGCAATCCAACGAAATTTATCCCAGTCTTGTGGGGTCCCAACGGAGAAAGCTTGGCGGATGAGGGTGGACCAGCGCTAAACCAAATAAATTATTAAGACATAATAATTAAGTTACAAATGGTCTATTAGTTATGGCTTTGTTAATTAAAATGACATTGTTTTACCTGATTTTTGAAGATTTGGTTGAGGGTATCTCGAGGCCTGTATTTAATTTCTGACACGACGCCATCCCTAATTAGTGGAGAATGAAGGCTGTTCTTTCCACTCAATTTGATTCGCAAAATAGAGTGAAACGTCCCAGGTTTGTCCACATTGAACAAATTTCTAAGCGGAGCCGCAAAGTGACTAAAGTCGTCCAACGTCAGTCCTTGACAACCAGATAGATTGTGAGCAGACAGCTTTCCGCTCGAGCTTCCTAGTAAAAATTCAACTTTTTCTGGAATTGCATTTTTTGGAATACCGGAAGACTTCCATCCTCGAATCAAGTAAAATGGTGTGAACTGTAAGGTTTTGTTGAGTGGATTAAATCTCGTCGCAATTATATAAACACAGCCATGTCCCCACCATTTCTGGTCGAATATTATTGGAGCAAAGATGGTTGCTTCCGGTGAGTTGTAGATGTCCATAAAATCTTCGTAAGTGAATGAAAAATCTTTCAACAGGAAAGCTTTCGGTGAGCGCATTCCATGAACTGATTGGAAGTGAGCAAGAGCCTTATCAATATTCCCTCGATTTAATGTGAATGAGCAGTTTTGGAAGCCAAAGAATTTACACATATTCTCGAGATGACCGAACCTACAAAAATTTTATGGTTAAATTAATATTTCTAAAATATGAGTATTTAAACTTACGTTTGAATGTCGTATTTGCAAGATGAAGTGTGTCCTTCAACATTTTTCCTACCCAGTTTCTGTTCACATCCGGCACTTTGAAATTTGCAGGGAAATTTCAGCTCATTCAGCCCTTCCTCCGCGACTCGGCACCGAATTGGAGTTGTCGGAAGCTCAACCCTGCATTGAGGACATTCGTTGTTGACCAGTTTTCCATAACAGGCTTCACAAATTATGTGGCCATTCTGACATTGGAACACGTTATTCCAGGGGATGTCCATGCAAATGGGACATTTCAAATGGTCTGGGACGTTGTCGTGAAGATATTCCATTTAAAGGCTTCGTTAAATGCTGCAAATATTAATTTGAAAGAAATTATTAAAGTATTCACAATCATAACCATTGGTTATTAACCAATTTCAAAAAGTCAAAGTTAGAATTGTGAATTGGCTTACCCTTTTTAAGCGCAAACTTTTCTTTTTACGAGTTAACTAATTTTAATAATTAATGGCTAATTTTGTAATTAAATGTTTAAAAGTTTACAAAACTAAACAAAACAACTAGGATGGCACATGGAAAGAAATTTGGAGTTGAAGAGGCGCAGGCTCAGCTGTCAAAAAAGTGAACAAAGAGAAGACACGCCACATGGAAAATAGCTTGTGAATAGCCACATTAATTTGAAGTTTTTGCAACTCGTTCTGGTTAATTCAAATAGGAAATTAAATTAAAATTATGATTAAAATCAAATTTTTATTTTCACAAAACACTTAATTGAATGAATTCGTATCTTAAATAATATAAATGTAAACTCTTAATTGAGCAATTTCTTAAAATTATTTAGCGAACATGATTAGAATTGAATCAACTACCCTGGCATTATAAATTGAACACATTTGAGCAAACATTGGCTCCAGATTATTTTAATTTTGATACAAAACGTAAATATGCTAAAAGGGCAATTGAATTTTTACTTTTATTGGAATTAGTAAAGCTCTGCTTTGTAAATAGAATTATGTAAATATATATCAGAGCAATTTAAAGGGTTACATAAATAATATTAAATTTATCACTGTGAAAATTAAGCGTAAGCTTTGCCAAAATTCATATTAAAGTGGCTGTTCTTTTTTGACAAGTTTTGCAATTTCTTTTCCCTTCTCACTCAATACAAGGACGCGTAGGTCGATCTTGACATCCGGTTTTATACCTTTCTTAACTGTCCCTAAAGAAGGAGCACCGGTAAAACTATTTGATGCATACATCAGAAGATCGTTTTCCACATTGTGAACTGGAATTGGCACCTTATCTTTTAGATCTTCCCATGCAGCCCACTCAAAACTGTTTGGAGGTGTGTATAAAACCTAAAAAGAGACATTTTAGATATAAATTTCGGAGGAGAACTAGCAGAACAAATGACCAAGTTATCAATTACCTCAAAATTTGTTTCAGAAGTAATTATTTTGCTTCTGATAAGCAACTCCGGAGAACGAAAGTGGGCGGAAGATTTCATATTCATTTCATCGTCAACTTTAACATATCCAGCAAGCCATTTCCCTTTTATGTTTGTTCGGCAAATTAAGACCTTTTTACATGTGGAGGAAGAAGTTAAAGCAGGGGAGAAACGGCTTTTAAAGTCCTTAAAATCCTCGGAGGCTATCCAACAAAATTTATCCCAGTTTGGTGGGGTGCCAACGCAAAAAATTTGACGGATCAGGGTGGACCAACGCTAAACCAAATAAATTATTAAGTTACGAATGAGCTATTAGTAATGACTTCACTAATTAAAATGTAATCTTGTTTACCTCATTTCTTAAAGTTTGGTTGATGGTATCTCGAGGCCCATATTCAATTAATGACACGACACCATCGCTATTTTCTGGAGGATGAAGGTTAATCCATCGACTCAAGAGATAGTTGATTCCAAAAAGAGAGTGAAACGTCCCCGGTTTGTCCACTTTGAACGAATTTCTAAGCGGAGCCGCAAAGTAACTAAAGTCGTCTAACGTCAGTCCTTCACAACCAGATAGATAGTGAGCAGACAGCGTTCCGCTTGAGGATCCTAGTAAAAATTCAACTTTCTCTGGAATTGCATCTTTTGGGATACCGGAAGAATTCCATCCTCGAATCAAGAAAAATGGTGTGAACTGAAGGGTCTTGTCGACTGGATTGAACCGCGTTACAATTATATAAACACAGCCATGTCCCCACCATTTCTGGTCGAATATTATTGGAGTAAAGATGGTTGCTTCTTGTGAGTTGTAGATGTCCGTAAAATCTTCGTAAGCGAATTTAAACGGGTTTAACAGGAAAGCTTTCGGTGAGCGCATTTCATGAACTGATTGGAAGTGAGCAAGAGCTTCTTCAATACTCCCTCGATTAAATGTGAATGAGCAGTTTTGGAAGCCAAAGAATTTACACACATTTCTGAGTGGACCGAACCTGCAAAAATTTATAAATTTAGTCTTTTAAAGAATATACATATGTTAAAACTGACTTACGTTTCAAAGTCGTATTTGCAAGATGAGATGTGTTCCTTAACATTTTTCCTGTCTAGTTTTTGTTCACATCCGGCACTTTGAAATTGACAGGGAAATTTTAGCTTAAGAATATCCAGCGCTTCCTCCGCGACTCGGCACCGAATTGGAGTCGTCGGAAGCTCAACCTTGCATTGAGGGCATTCCTTAGTGACCAGTTTTCCATAACAGGTTTCACAAATGATGTGTCCCTGCTTACACTGGAACACTTTATCCAGAGGAATTTCAAGACAAATGGGGCACTTCAAGTGTCTTGGGACTGATTCGTGAATATTCTCCATTTTAAATTAGACTAATAAATATTGCGAAAAAATATTTTATGAATTAAATTGTAAGGGATGTGACTTGAGTATGGACTAGTATGGATAAATGTGCAGTGTAAGTAATATTCAGCTGAAGAAGTGACAAGAGGTAGCCTTCATTCATTCATATAAGTAATAGTTGAGAGAGGATGTGGGCACTTCAGGTACTTTTTTGTTCCTTTCTCATTCTGTCACACATTTCATATCTTTGACAGGTTTCATGGGCTGGATAAGGCAAAGCGAGTGTTCAACACTAGAAGCTTTTGGGAAATTTAACTAATAATAGCATTTCCTCTGGGCCAGAGGCTCTGGCTGAACATAAGAGTAAAATAATTTTACATCTCTCCTTTTATGTTGACAAGAATGAAGCTAAGCGGTTAGCTTCTGGAACAATAAGGCATCCCATGGGTCCGTATTGAATGGAGATTCTGATGACTTGAATGGCAATAACTGATTTATTAATTTAAGATAAATTCTTACAGTGCCCCACACAACTAATTAAAGCTGCTAGCCTCAGAACTTGATGATTCTGAGCTGTTTCTGGCCCAAACATTTTTTAAACCCTTTCCTTTCAGCTCAATCCCAAACATGTGAATAATCCATCTGTGTATTTTTGTTTTAAGAGAAATATTTTCAAAGAAAAAATACAACGGTAAAAAATATTAAATTTATTAAATAATTTGCATTAAATGCAAGCATGGGCTTTGCATGTTTCTAAAAATATTAAATTTTAAAGCAAACATTTATTAAAATGGTTTACATTAAAGTATAAATTAGAAAGTAAGTCTTTTTAGAAATTAATAAATATTTGAAAATTAATTCAAGATTATAATTTTATTTGGCTTCAAAGGCACTACCAGGCCCTGTGGCGCAGAATAACTTGGAAATGGATTCATTAAATAAAGCCATTCCAAATAACGGTTTTATAAAAAAGGAACCGAAGTCAAATGAAAATGTGAAAAATCCAAGTTGGGGAGAGGTCGAGAGGGACTGGGAAGAGAGGCTTCATTTGATTAAAAGGGATAAGTTTTATGCGGCTGATTATAACAACACTACAATTTGGATGGATGATGTGGAATCATCAGAAGAGGAAGTGGAAACAAAACCAGTCATTGAAGCTAAAACAGTTCAGACGCCCGAATTAAATTTGCAACCGGAAGCACAAAAGCGTTCACAAAATGTTGATAATCCAATCAAGATTGAAGTTGACAAAGAGGATGCTTCAGAATTAGTCAGTGACCGCGAGCTGATGTCAAATCATAAAATTTACAGTGCCAATGAACAAAATGAGGATGAGGTGACGCCATGCTCAACCTCTGATTGTATTCATGCCAAACAAAATGACCTGCTAATGTCTGCTTTAAACGAATTAAATAATAGGAATACTCTTCTCGAAGATTTCATTCAAGTTGAATATGGTTAGTTATAAAATTGCTTGGTTGAATTTTAAATATTTAAATGCCAATTTTAATTTTACTTTAAATTTCTGAAGGTGAAAAATTTGAAAAGTTTGTAAAAAGGAGACAACATATAATCAAAATGGGATATGGCGAACGCGAACGAGAAACAAGTGGGAAGCGGAGTGCAAAAGCTGACGAAGTTGTGGAATTGTTGAAATTAACTAAAGGTAAATTTTTAATTGTTATTCAATTCCAAATTCTGGAAACTGGATGGGAAAAATAATCACAAATTAATATTAGGGGCGGCGCCATTCAGTTCGTCATCCACTAAACATTCTGATACGTTGGAAACGGTTTCCAAAAAGTCAAATAGATCTCACAAGAGAAAGAGAAATTCAGGGAAACCGGATGTGGTCACAATTGATTTGGGAGACAATCCAGAACAGCAGAGTTCCTTTAATACCACTCCAACTTGTTCCAAGACTAGTCTATCCAGTTCCAAAAAAGCAGATGAAAGCAAAATGAATCCAAAACAGTCCTCAAGTGACGCAGAGTCATCAGGTGACGATGTAATTGATGGGAAAATCCCCCAAACTTCTCAAGGAAGGGATCGAATAAGAACGAGAAAAATTTGCCCTATTTGTAAAGCAACAATCCGGATGAGATATATGCGGGATCACTTGCTCATTACCCATAAGAATAAAAAATTAAACTGTGCAGTAGAAAATTGCAAGAGAACATTCAGAAATAGGTTGCTCTACAAGAGGCATTTGATAGATAAGCATTTATGGTCTGAAGATAACTTCTTGGCAATCATGAAGAGTGTAGAGGAGCCCGTGATTGATTGGTTGAATGAGCAACTTTCGAAAGTTAGAACAGCTAATGAGATTATTGGTAGAATGAAAAAGACTGAATTGAAAACGGACAAATGTCTAAGCGGTTCCTCGTTTATTTTAAAATAAATAGATTATTTTAATAAATTATTCAAGTGGGTCCAACCCGCAAGGCCTTTTCATCACGTTTGAATTTATATGTGTCCATTTGGTAGCGACTGTGAATAAAAAATTAATCAAGTCATTTACAATTGAAACTAATTTCTTTAAATCTTTAAATCAACTCACTCCACTTCTCTCCTGTGATAACTGGACAAGCTGCATGCAAAGTCCTCGTGTCAACCTCGCCATTCTTCAAATTCGTGTACCACAAAACAGCAGAGTTCTTTACTGGCTTGATATAAAAGCCGAGCATTGGGAATGCTGTGAAGCCTCCGTTTTCCACCTCATTTAACTAAATTAATTTTATAATTAAAATTAAATCATTTTACATATTTTCTAAACTTACATAAACCAAAAGGGTTGTAACTCTATCCCCTCTGCTTCTATTTGCTTCTGGGTCATCCGGTTTTCCCGAATCAAAATGGGGAGCGACATGAGCTCCAAAAGCATAAGCAGCTATTTGAAGGGATTCCGCCGATTCCTCTCCAATAACGTTTAATCCTGTAATAAATTCATTTATTTTCGACACTTGAGCATCCGGAATCTGGTCGTCATCAAACCAAGCGTAGGCTGCCGTTCTCGGGATAGCTTCCGGTGGCTGGGGCGCCCTCTCCAATTCATTTGTTGATAACCCTTTCAAATAACTAATCCATTTATTGCTGAAAACGTCATAGAGCTGAATAATCTCTGGGTTTTCATTAAGCATTTCAATCTTTAATGGATTAATTTGCCAATAAGGATGTCGCTTTCTGTCTAAATAGCATTTTAACCCAATTTTTTCACTCTCATTTTTAAGGCTCTTGCCCTCACACAAAGTCATCATATTTGCCTCAATCGCTGAATAAAACTTTGGATCAGAGTCTTCCAAAACGAGACCTGCAAGCTCATCTTTAATCTTTCTCTTGAATGTTAAATGAGCTATTTCAGAATAGTTTCTTGAATTGATTGGACTGGTGAAGATGTGGAGCTCTCCTTCCTCCAAATTATCCTCGTATTCTTCGTCATGCTCTTTGATCACTTCTTCCATTCTTCGCAAAATCATTTGCGGCTTTAGACCTGAATCTATTCCATTCTTTAAATCGCTTTTGAGCTTTAGCAAGGCTGTTGAGTACCATTCCAAAGATAATGTGTAATAGCCACTTTCACGGGCAAAGAGACCGAGTTCAAAGCATTCAATGGTTGATAAGCGGGCGTTTGTGTGGAGACCGTTGAGAATTCCATCTGCCAACTATTAAGACATTTTTAATTTCAATCCAGTTTAAAAAAATTAATTCTTAAGCTTTTTACATTATTTGAATCCAGGTCGTAAATGGACTGGAGCCTGAGCAAAGCATCCATTGCGTTATCAATCTCTTTTGCGTTTGGAATTGCATCTTTCTCTAGTTGAACTAGACCTTTTGCTGCCAACGTGAATGATTCATTCCGAAAGTATTTTACAAAACGGTTTATCATTTGCATGGATAAGATGGGATTGCCTGCCACATTTGCTTTGAAACTTTGATTGGAATGTTTAAAGCTGTCTTCGTAATCTAAAATATATCTGGTGAAATTTAAATTCATTAGGTTAGCTTTTTATTTTAAGTTTTTACTTTTTTACCTGCTAAAAATTTGTCTATCAAGACATTCTGCTTGTTTGACTTTTGAATAAAAATCTGCTTCAATCCCCTCCAAATATTTCAGATAGACAGGAGAAAGTGCGTACGGACTTGGATGGTTTACTTGTAGACTTTCGTATGTAAAATTTAGCAAGACTAGAAAAATTATGAATGATTTCATCGTTAAAATATATTATTTAGTTAAAATAAAGAATAACAGCAGCTGAGAACTGGAAAGGAACAATTGATCACCAGGCACTAAGCCACGTAAAATTTTGTGGGGGGGACGGACCACCGAATATAGACCTAAGTTTTTCGCCTAAAAATTTCTCAACACCTTTGACTTGAAACTAGCGTTATATTACCTGCAAAATTGACGAATTACTTGGTTAAAATAAGTAGCAAGACTAGAAAAATTATGAATGATTTCATCGTTAAAATATATTATTTAGTTAAAATAAAGAATAACAGCAGCTGAGAACTGGAAAGGAACAATTGATCAATTGATCACTACATAGCTTTACATTGTTGAGATGAACAAAAATATTTTGGTTTATTGTTGCCCACGTAAAAATGAAATAATTGCATTGCTGGAGAAAACCGGTTTCGGAATTTTTTGCAGAGGCTCATGTCAAGCCAAAGCGAAGCAAGAAGGTTTCATTTCTTTGCTGATGACGCTTCGTTTCATTTCAGAGCAAGAGCAACAAAACACTTCAGAAAAATTGTGAAGAGAAGCAATCCGCATTGTTGTAGATTAGCCCAAACATACATTTTTAAGCTATTTCAGAAAACATGAATTTAAGACAATTTTGTATTAGATTTAATGCATAACTTTTGAAAGATTTTTTATTATTTTACCGAATATCATGTAGTATAAAATGGAGAAGTCTTGCGATTCGTAAGTAGGAACTTCTTACTAGGAAGTCTATAGTTTAAATAATTTATTTGTTTTTAATGAAAGCCTTTGATGGCCTACAAAAGTCACGTAAATCCACAAAACAGAATGAATAATTTGCAAAATTGTTAAAATTTAAGTAGCTTTCCAATGCAAAACAAAGGTACGAAGACTTAGCTCTTTAGCATGTAAATGTCAATTTCCATATAAGTTGTGAAAGCAATCAGTATTTTGCTTTCTAATATGATCCTCTGCTTAAGACATGAAATACTACATTAATTATTTTTACTGCAAAATTTAAGCCATATCATTTAAAGTGCTATTTGGCTACCCAAGAAATAATTCAGGAATGCTTTTAATTCGGGAAATAAATTCGAAATAATATAAATCTTAAGTGGTTTTCTAGATGCGATTAAGCTAAATAGACGGCAAAAGCTAGGCAGATTGTACAGGTGCGTTTGGAGAAAAGTGTAGCCTTACTGAAGGCTACGGACACATAAAATTTTTTGCCAAAAATATGCTTACTCAAACAAATTACGCCGTGTATAGTTTTCGCTTTATAAAAATTCTAGGAAGTTGCACCAGCACAGTACATATTCCATTTTTTCCACGGCTTTCTTGCAAACTGAAGCCCGAGTTATGTCATCTCGATAAGAAGCAACTTTCTGCATACAAATGGAGTCAAATTTATAGCCAGATATTCACTGCGGTTGTTGTGCTTCAAGTTATTTTTGCATTCCACAACTCGAAATACTTATCACCTTTACATGTCGCAATTTCTTTGTACACCTTGAGTGTTTACATTCCTCAACACTACTTTGTTCAAAAGTTAAAACAAAACGAGGCAGATTTGGCATTTTTGTTCAGAGCATTTGTGGATTTTGAAACAAGCAATTTTGGTAAGAGAAAGTATAGCATTTTAGTTATTGATTGATTGAACTTGGATTTATTGTCCTTTGACAGTTACAGTGACGTCTCTAATTAAAACGTTTATTTCAGATGAATTTCAAACTAAAGCAATCATTACTGGGGTTACTAAAAGGTACAAAAATTGGATACCTGCTTTCATTTTGCATCCATTCATAGCAGCAACTTCTCTGGCCCTCTTGATTTTCTATGATGGCTGCATTCCATCACTTTGCTTTTCGTTTTTAATACCAGAATGCAACAAAATGAATTTAAATATTCTAAACACAATCTTAAAATTTGTCTTTGCTTCTATTACATTCAAGATGCTTTTGTTTATGGTTGGAGCGGCTTCGGTATACAATGGTTTTTACATGTCGCTTCATTGCCTGTGCTTGCTAAATTATTTAAAATTGTTAGAAAATTGTATCCATGGCAGACGCTTGGGGGAAGTGCTGAGACTGTTTAAAGAAATCCAGATACTCTGCAATTTCTTCAATATTGTCCATCAAGATTTTTCACCCGCTTTTGATGCTTTAATAATGGTTATTTTTATATTTTCAATGTTTACGCTTATCACATTGTCAAAAGTTTTGCCATTTTTATTTCAAATGTATTTTCTAATTGTTGGGGTGACACTATCCGCTATAATAATTGAAGTGGATGGGAATATTAAATCCAAAGTTGTAAGAATATCAAAGGTAGTGAAATCAAAAGCGAAGGAATTAGAGGGAGTCGCTGGCCAAAAGGTAAATCGACGTGTGATCCAATCCTGGCCAGTCTTGAAGATAAAGATTGGCTACAGCAATTTCTATGAAGATTCAACAGCTTTTAATCTTATGACTTTTTGTGTAAATCAACTTGTTAGCTTGCTTCTCGTTTTTAAGTAAAATTACTTGGGATGGAAATATTCCAACTTGCTGAACTATTTAATTGGATTTAAGAAATAAATTCAATTTTATTAATTATAAAACGGAATAAATTACAAATATCTGAAACATTTTATGCTAAGTAGGAAGTAGAAAATTAAATAAAATTTACAGCAAAAGCTCGGCAAATAATTGAAATTTTTCTTCATACGGCTCTTAATTTGATTTGGAGACAAGGACGTGGATGATTTGATCATCCTCCGGTTGCATATCTTTTTCAACAGCCCCAATAAAACTGACGCCAGCAACTCTTGTTGTTTCACAAATCAACAGATCTTTCTCCTCGTCGTGGACCAGAATTGGCTCATTATCTTTGAGATCGGGCCATGCAACCCATTCAAAGCTGTTTGGGGGTGTGTACAAAATCTAATATTTAATAATATTAAAATAATTATGCAAGCTTTAAACTGAAATTACAAGAAGAAAAATTAATTACCTCGAAATTATCATTTATAAAAAGAGTTTCCGTTGCGGTAAGCAAATCTGGAGTTTTGAAGTAGGCAACAGAGATCAGATTCTTTTCATTATAAACTCCGATAAATCCAACAAGCCATTTCTCATCTATATTTGCTCGGCAAATTAGCACTTCCATTTCGAAAGAGAATGAAGCTGGAGTGAAACGGATTTTGCATTTTTGGTAGTCTTGGAGGGCAATCCATCCAAATTGGTCCCAGTCTTGGGGGAGGCGAGCAGAGGAAACTTGGCGGACGCAGGGCGACCAACTCTATAAATTGTTAGAAATCAGCGTAAAATGTTTAGGTTTAAATAATTTAATTAAACTGACATGATTTAGTGGAAATCTAGTAAGGACTTCATAAGGTCTGTATTTGACGTGGAGCTGGACATCGTCATGATTATCTTGTGGACGCTGAAGGTTATAGTGTTGGCTAAATCTGATTTGCAAAGTTGAGGAAAACGTTTCCGGTTTTTCCACATTAAACCAGTTTTTAAGTGGAGCAGCGAAATAACTTGAGTCACTAAATTCTTTTCCGGCACAAGTTAATAAATGTTGAGGATAAATAATGCCCCGGGAGTGTCTCAAAGAAAATTCTATAGGTTCTGGAGTCGCAGTCAAGTAAAAGGACTCATTCCCTCCATGAACTAAGTAAAAGGGTGTGAATTGAAGGGTCTTGTCGAGTGGATTGAAGCGCGTTACTATTATATAAATGCAGTTGTGTCCCCACCACTTCTGGTCAAAGATTAGGGGACGAAAGACAACGATTTCTTTTGAGTCGTAGATTTTCGCAAAGTCTTCATAAATTATAGTAAACAAGTCTGAAAGTAATGCCTTTACATAAAGCATTTTATGAACTGATTTGAAATGAACAACGGCTTCTTCGACATTCGCTCGGTTAAAGGCGAATGAGCAATTTATGAAGCCGAAGAGACCACACACATTCCTTAGATTGCCGAATCTGTAAACGCTGTAAAAATATCTTTTTAATCTAAGCCAAAAGAGTTATTAGTTTAGTTTAAAATAGATTACTTTTCAATGTCGTATTTGCAAGATGAGGTGTGCTCCGCAATTTGTGTTCTATCCAGTTTCTGTTCGCATCCTGAACTTTGAAATGGACAGGGAAATTCTAGCTTAAGTCTGTCCAGCATTTCCTCTACGGCTCGGCATCGAATTGGGCTTGTTGGGAGGTAGATCCTGCATTGAGGACAGCGGGTGTTGCTAAGGTTTCCATAGCAATCACCACAAAATATGTGACCAAATTTGCACTGGAATACTTTATCTTTTGGAATTTCAAGGCAAATTGGGCATTTTAGATGGGATGGGACGCTATCTTCAATATCTTCCATTTAAAGACTTTAAAGTAAATAATAGTGCAAAAATTAATTAGTAATATTAAGCTAGTATGAGTATGGATAGGAGTGATAGCGTAACGTGGTAAATGGTAAAGATACGGGCACGTGATTGTGCAGCGAATATTTAGCCGAAGACGTGACAAACTGCACATAAGTAAAATGTATTCGCAATTCATAGTAATAATATTTGAGCAAGACTTTAGGTGTACTTTTCTCCAAATCTTGAAGGCAATATATGCGAATGAAGATGGGTCAGA
The DNA here is from genome assembly GCA_027743725.1 of Rambutsinella grinnellia. Lineage (NCBI taxonomy): Eukaryota > Metazoa > Arthropoda > Collembola > Entomobryomorpha > Entomobryidae > Rambutsinella > Rambutsinella grinnellia. The sequence continues at coordinate 19,220 of JAHZMU010002058.1, read as the reverse complement.
GATGGAATGAGATCATCATTATGAGTTGTTGAGGTTGAGGCGTATTTCATGCGAGCAGAAATAATTATCCACTCTAAAAAGCAAACAAAAAAGTGGCAGGAATATGGATGCTTATGAAAATGTTTGGTGCTCCTGGCGAAGATTGATGGCAAATAATTTTAACTTATATCCCAGTCAAAAGTAAATTTAGTAATATCAATGGAAACACCAAAACAATGCTAAACTTCATCTTTAAAGATATGAAAATTAAATCTAAATTTATTACAAAATACAATTTGATTAATTCAAACAAGAATAGTTTATATTTAGAAAGGCTTCAAAAATAAACCATTTTATGTTCTAAATTCTACGCTTTGCATCCTTTCCCAGTTAAAAATTTTATCTTGGCATTCATATCAACATTTTTTACCCCTTCTTCATTATCCTGTATTTTAGCGTAATACATAGCAGTTTCGCCATACTTGTCCCTACTATTTATACCAAACTTGTTGAGACTTATTACATATTTTAAAACATCTAGGGAGCCATATTGAGCTGTGTAATGAAGTAAATTAATACCGATCTTATTCACATGATGCAAGTTTCCACCATGAGCTCTCAACATTTCTAATTTCTTTCGACAATCAATACCTTCATATTGGAAGACTGAAAGGAGAACAGGACTATCCCCATCCTCATCTTTGCAGTTAACATCGAATTTGTTTAGACTCAAAATATATTCTAATACCTCAGCCGAGGCGAATTGAGCCGCGTAAAGAAGCAAATTAAGCTTTCCCTTTCTTACATGATTCAAATTGGCCTTGTGTTTAATTAGCAATTTTAGTTTTGGCAAACAATTAACGTTTCCTATATCAATCCCATCGGCAGAAAGGAACAGAGGTGTGTTTCCATAAATGTCTACACACTCAATATCAAACTTTTTCATATTTAGGATATATTCTAACGTTTCTAGAGAGCCATATCTAGCTGCGTAAAGGAGTAAGTTGTCATTACACTTATTTAAATTATCCAAGTCTGCTCCCTTCTCTACTAATAATTTAAGTTTTGGCAAACAATCAACATTGCCTTTCGCACAAGCTGAGAGAAGCAAAGGAGTATCTCCATTTTTATCCTTGCTATTAATGTTGAATTTGTTCAAACCCAAAATTAATTCTAAAGTATGAAATGAACTCTTCAAAGCTGCATCTAACAATAAATTTTCGTTGTTGTCGTTAATATCCAGAATATTTTTTGGTGTAGAAAGACAAGTTTTGTAATCAGGTAGTTTTTCCTTTAAACACGCAGCTCCAATCAGAAGACATTGGAGCGGATTGCCTAATTCTAAATGACAATTGCTACTAGAGCTTAAATCTTTAAGACATTTTTCTACAAAATTGAACAACTTTGGCTTCCCTTCTGATATGTGCAACTCTAGATAAGATGCAATTAACTCAACCTGACTAGCGTAATCTAATGGTTCGAGAGAATAACTCTCCGCATTTTGTAAAACCCTTTCTAGTTTTTTAAAGTCGTATGGAACTGTGGCTATCCACATTCTAATACCGGTAGAATTAAAACTATCAGAAATACACTTTAAAATATTGCACACTAATTTTTCATTCTCTTTTTGGATGTCGTAGAATCCATCGAAAAATAACTCGGTCCTCGTCCCCTTCGGATTGACTGTGACCTTCCCCAAATCTTTTTCTCTAGTTAGATGTCGCAGAGCACTCCAGACTAATTCTGTCATAGGCATCCCTTTCTTCCCTAACTCTTCGGTTACGGCATCAATAACATTCTTCATTTGCAAGTAGAACAGCTTTCTCCCTGGAAAAGCGGATGTAATTTTTCTTCCCATTTGGGCCAGCAGTGTTGTAATCCCCATACCAGTTGACCCACAGATTGCTATCGCTTTGCTGGTGGAACTCATTCCGACGGTGTTGAAAAACTCCTCTTCTGACTGGCAGTTCCGCCCTTTCAGGACTCGAAGTCGTCTATTCCTGTAGCAAGTTGGAAGATTTGGAAGCATGTGTCCTCCGTCTAAAATCAAGTATAAGGTGATGACAAACACTCAAAATTATTAGAATTATAAATTGTGAAACTAAGCATTAATTAAGCCTTTACCACTGGAAGCATTCTCTAAAGGCAAGCTGCAGTTGCGGGATGTGGACGCTGTTTCATCATCCCTGTTTAGGTCATTGAGAGTAGGCTCTTCCATCGCAGGGATTTTCGACTTAACGTGACCTGGACCGTCCCTATCAGTGCTTGATTTAGGAGAAATCCGTTTTTGCAATCTTGTTAGAGGAGCTAGAGATGAGCCTGACTTGCTTTTATTTGAAGGTGAACATGAACTCTTGGAAGCGGGCGTGTTGGATTTGATATGACCTTGACCTTTCCCATTACCAGAAGTGCTCGACTCGGATGACTTGCTATCCCTGGAGGATGGGGTTGGCGTAGAGGTTGAACAGACTTCCGAATTCACGACTTGACTCTGAAAAATAAATATAAATTAGGTTTTATCATTGCAACCATGCATGGCCATGCTTCATCACTAATAAAAAATTCTTGAAATCAGTTTTGTACTATCTGATGTACCTGATTAGCGCAATCCATATCATTATCCTCATCATCAACATCATCCAAGAATACTGTAGTTTGGCAAGGAACACGAACATTAAAGTCTTCTTTATCTAAAATAAATGAGGAATTACAACAATCGCAAACTTAAAATTATCCTGCCAATTATTAATTATTACATTTACCACTTTTAATCTCTACTTTTGTTGGAATCGACCCGTCACAACCCCCATTCACAGGCTCCGTTTCTATCGCTTCGCTTTGAGTACCCACGTCTTCCACTTCATTTAGTGTCTGCACAGATTTTTCACTTGATGTCCGTGGAACTCCAATATCTTCTTTTCCCGTCCTTCTTCTCTCATTGTAAATGCTCCGGAGTGATATCATCTCTTGAAGAGCCTTGTCCCATCTTTCCTTATCCAGTTTAGATAACCCCAGATCCCGCTGAACTTCAAGATTCACAAGGACATGGGCGTCCCAATCCTTAAATCTAGTTTCTCGAGCAGGATACAGGTCATCATTGCCAACGTCTAGGTATGCATCATCAGGAATGATTGACGGCCTTCCATCTAAGAAAATAATTATATTTTCATTAAAAATTTACACGAAAGGTTGAAGGTTAAGAGCTAATTCATTACTCACATTTTCTCCGCTTGGGATTGGGGCACATTGCTTCCCCAGACGTGTCAGAGTCACTTTCTAAATGATTAAAATGTTAAATGTAAACCACCTAATGGTTATGTCATTTGCAAATGATAAATTAAATTACAAACCTCCGGAAGACGAAGATGAAACCTGCTCTTCCTTCACTTTCTTCCGGTGTCGATGGCGTTTTGACTTTCCCATTTTGTTGCTTTTAATAGAGAACAAAAAGAATCATCAGTTTAGGCATTTCCTAATTACTAACTATTCGTAAGCATTTTTAACGGTTAGTTGAAAAATTCAAGAATAAAATGTCTTACTTTCATAAGCGTAACTTTTCTTTCTACGAGTCCACCAATTTTAATTTTTGATCTTTAAAGATTGCTTAAATAATTTAAACAAAAAAAAAGTAAACAAAAGCAACAAGTGGAATGGGCATGAATGGAGAGAGCGGTCAACTAACATGAGTTGACTCAGCTGTTGAAAAAAAAAAGTTGGATCGAGTCAATCTCAACGAGCCAATCAATCTCATTCATCAAAATGAACAAAGACGAAGAGGAGGAGCTAGAAAGGCAGAGGAAAAGATGTGCGGCGATGATTTTTACAAAGTTTTTCGAACGCGTTCTTAATTGTTTTCTTGACTTTATACTTTCTCCAATTAGTAAATTAAATGAATGGTAAAGCTTTAAATATTTAATGGAAAGGTAGATCAAATAGAACCAATTTAAAAAAAGTGAAATAATCATATTTTTAAAGCTTTTATTTCACAGAATAAATGTGTAAAATTTTTGGTTAACTAACTAAACAAAAGATTCGGATTTTAGATTGACCAAATAATGCTTTACGTTTTAAAAGATATGAAAAGAGAGTAACTATTACAAAATACAATTAGATTAATTTCCATTTATACAAGAACATTATTTGCATTTAGAAAATTCAACAATAACAATATACTTATTTTTACAAAAGCTTTCACATAAAAATTTAATTTATATTTCAGGTTGTAAATTACATCTTATGCAGCCTTTCTCTTGCAATAATTTTACCTTGGCATTCATATCAATGTTTTTAAAACCTTCATCATTTTTCTTAACGTAATACAAAGCAGTTTGGCCAAACTTGTCCCTACTATTTATATCAAATCTGGCAAGACTAATTACATATTTTAAAACGCCAAGGGAGCCATATTGCGCAGCATAATGGAGAAGATTTATACCTTTCTTATTCACATGATTTAATTTTCCACCTTGAGCTCTCACCATTTGTAATTTTTTCAGACAATCGACGCCATCACATTGAAAGACGGAAAGGAGAAGGGGTGTGTCCCCGTCTTGATCTTCGCTGTTTACATCAAACTTGTTCAGACTAAGAATATACTCGAATACCTCTGCGGTTGACATTTATGCTGAATAAAGAAGAAAGCTCGATTTGTCATAATTTAAGTGATCCAAATTGGGCTTGTGCTTAATTATTAATTTCAGTTTTTCCAAACAGTCAGCGTCTGTTCCACCTTCTGATGCTGAAATGAACAAAGGCGTGTTTCCATTACCTAGCGTGTCTACTTGCTTTTGAACCAGTTAAACTTTAACTAGTAAAAATTTTATATGGCACTTGTGAATTGTCGCGCTTGCTCAATATGTTCCCCATTATGTGCTCTAATGAATCGTAAACACCGTTTACCGGGATTAATTACCTGTTTCATAAAATCGGAGAACGCTGATTCCATTTTTCATTTAGGATTTTCCAAAACCCGTATAAAATTATACCTTATGATTGAAACAACTTCTAATTAAAAAAAACCACGACCAAGGAAATTCATGAAGGATGCGTCAGGAGACTTCCCTGGAATGTTCTCTTTGTGGGTGATTGTTGTTCAAAAAAAATTTTCACGTTCCCCCAAGAAGGCAGTGGAGAAAGGAGACGTGAAATTTTGTAAAGTGGTTTTGACACGTTATCTTTCGTTATAAATTTAACAATTTTTTAAAAACAATCTTGGATTGTGCACCAAATGGTGCCACAAGATGTATTTAACATTTTGGACATGCTACAGAAATTTGGGAGGTTATCTAAATTCGCTCACAGCTTTATATTATAGATAAAGCTAAGATTTCACTTTCTCCGAGGTTGAGTAATTCGAAGGATATTTTCATATCCAGCAATTTCTGACCGCCGCTTTTCATCGCAATGTAAAGGCGATGAATTGTGGTCATACTGACTTCATATTCTTGTTCCAGCAGCTTTTTTGGTTTGACCTTTGACACAATTTGTCCTTGGAAACGCCAGAACAAGGTGAAGCGCTTGCCGAGTCATTTTTTTCACCCATCGTGATACGAGAGCAAAGCAAACCACACGTTATAGCAAGATTACATCATCGACCTTAATTGTATAAAAGAGCATACATGCTAAGTTATATCCTGCGCAAACTATCGCGCAAGCTAACCTGGTCCAAAACGAAGTAGACACGCTCAGTACTGTCCACACAGTTGATATCAAACTTGTTCAAGCTGATGATGTAATTTAAACAGTCTATAGAAGCAAATCTAATTGCGACAAAAAGCAAGTTGTCACCGCACTTAGTTAATTGATCCAAGTTTGCTCCCTTCTCTATTAAAAATTTTAACTTTGACAAACAATCAACGTTGCCTTCTTCACAAGCTGAGAGAAGCAAAGGAGTATATCCATTCCAACCCTCACAGTTAATACTGAACTTGTTCAAGTTTAAAATTAATTCTAGCGTGTGAAATGATCTCTTTGAAGCGGCTTCTAACAAAAGGTTTTCTTTACTATTTATATTTAGTATGTTCTTCGACATTATTAGAGTTGATTTTGTGGAGTCTACCTCATCTAGCTTTAAGCACGCGGCTCCAATCAAAAGACATTGCAACGGATTGCCTAAATCTAAATCACAATTTTTACTCGAGCTCAGATCTTCAACGCATTTCTTTGCAAATTTAAGCAACCTTTGTTTGGATTCTAATGTGTGCGTTTCCAAATAAGATGCAATTAACTCAACCTGGCTATCGTAATCTAATGGATCTATAGTGTAGCTTTCAATTTCAACATTATCCAGTAAACGTTCTACTTGCTTAAAGTCGCGCCGAGCTATCGCAATCCACATTCGAATACTGGTGGATTCAAAACTAGCAGAGATGCATTTTAATATTTCATAAACTAAGTTCCAATCCCACGTCTGGATATTGTCGAAGCCATCGAAAAGTAATTCAGTCCTCGGCATGCTACCGTTAGTCGACATTAGACTTTGGCTAGCCTCCCCCATTTTGCTTTCTTTTGTCAGACGCCGCAGAGCCTCCCAGATAGAGCTGTCTTTGTAGTGCTGTTTTCTTTCTTCTTTCACAGCCTCAACAACTTTCTTCATTTCCAAGTAGAACACGTAGAATTTGTCTTCCTAGCTGAGCCAAGTATGTTGTCTTCCCCATACCGCTAGGACCATAAATTGCTATTATTGGGTTGGTGAAACTTTCAGCGGCGGTACCAAATAACTCTTCTTCATTCAGGCAACGCTTCCGACCTTTGAATATTCGAAATCTTCTGTTCACGTAGCAAGTCGGAAGATTAGGAAGCATATGCTTTCCGTCTGAAATCAAATTTAGGTTATATTAATATTTAAAGTATTAACAAAAAACTTTTCAACAAGTTCAGTTAAAATTACCAGGCTCTTCTGATTCCCTCGGCGTTCGGAGCAATCTGGAGTTGTTGGATGTGGATGGCGTTTCATGATCCCCATTCAAGTGATTTAGAATGGGTTCCTCCATAGCGTAGTTTTTCGCCTTGGCATGGCCTTGGCCTTTCCTACTTGACTCTGGAGCTTTGCGCTTGCGGAATCTTTTTGAAGGAGCTTCTGATGAGCTTGAGTGTACTTCCTCTGATGTTGAACACGTACGCTTGGCACCGAGCATTTTGGATTTTGCCTTTTCCTGCTTTTTAACATTTGTGCTTGACTCGTATGAATTCCTTTTGTTGGAACTGGATGGAGATGGCAACGAGCATAAGTCGACTTCCTCAAAATCTGAATCCATATTCACGACTTGGTTCTTAAAATTAAATAAAATGAATAAGTTTAACCATCACAATTTCTCCCAAATTGTAAGTAAAAATAAAGCATGGCTTTTCACCATTTAATTACCTGTGTATTGCAATCTCCAGACTCCTTCTCCAGACAAAACAAAACAATCAAGCAAACCGTCGTAGCAAAACTCCAGTAATTTTCATCTAGAAAAGGCAACGTTTAAATAAATAATTGCAAACCTATTCCATTTATTATTATCATTACCTTCATCAACCTCAACTTTTGTTTGAATGACCCCGAAGCTGCCTTCGCCACTTTCTCCCTGATGATTACAACTTTCACTCCTGCTTATCTGATTTCCATTTATTTCTTCGTTCGAAAGCGAGTTCCCAGAGGATGATGGATGACTTGATAAATTTGCCCCATTTTCAAACGTGACTTGTGTACCCACATCTTCCACATCATTTAAAGTCTGCACAGATTTTTCAACTGATGTCCTAGGAACTTCCCAGTTTTTCCTTCCCGTCCTTCTTCTCTCATTGTAAACCCTCCTGAGCGACATCATCTCGTCAAGTGCCTTGTCCCACCTTTCCTTATCCAGTTGAGATAATCCAAGGTCTCGCTGGTGTTCCATATTTACAAGGATATGCGCATCCCAATCCTTAAATCTAATTTCTCGTGCAGGATAAAGGTCATCATTACCGACGTCTAGGGGTGCATCATCCGGGATAATAGACGGTCTTTTTGCTACAAAATAACATAATTACGTCGTACTTTATTAAGCGCATTACTTATTAAAATTTGTCCAACGAATTAATTATTTTTTCACTAACGTTCTTTCCTTTTGCTTTTTGAGCGTGTCAATTCCACCTCAGGCGTGTCAGAATCAGAGTTGCTTCCTACAAAAGTTATTTACACTCACAATTAACTATTTATTTATCTTTTGAGAATGTCATCTGAAATTCAGATTCTGAATCAAATGAAGATTCAAAATTAAATTGCTAACCTTCAGAAGAGGATGATGAATCTTGACCCGGCTCCTCGGCCCTTTTCTTCTTCCGGTGTTGAGACCTACGGCGCTTGGACTTGCCCATTTTGTTCCTTTTAAAACCACAAGTATTAGCTATTAAAATATTTTAAATAGTCAGGCCTTTTAAAATCAATTTCAGCAGAGAAAATTGTTTGTTTCAAGACAATGAAAATCAACTATGAATTGTCTTACCTTTTGGAAAACGAAAACTTTCTAAACTCTCAACCAACGAATGATTGTAATTAAGTGATCTGTATTTAATAGTAAGTTATTTTAATGTCTAAAATTGTGAAAAAGTTAATTCTGAAATGAAAATAAAAAATGTGCCGGCACATGGCTGATGATGAGAAGAGAATGAGGCGCATGCTCAGCTGACAATCCATTCTGAAAAGTGAACAAAGAGCATTCAGAAGAGGACGACGGAGAAAAAGGACGCTGTATCATACAGCCTGTATGAAAGCATGGAATAATTAATTTGCTAAATTTTTGGCATTTCTCTCATCGTCAAAACGTTCAAAGTTGAAATTGCTAATATTGTTTTAATATTGCACATAATAAAATGAATTGAAATGCTTCAAGTATTGAAACGGCATAGAAAAAAATAAATGGAAAAGTTGAAAGTAGGAATAGAAATATTAATTTTAACAAAACATTAACGTCCATTTTATTAATGCTCATCGTAAATATTTACAAACGAGCCGTGTTAAGTAATTAGATAATAATACAAAGCTTCTCTTCGCCACTTAACGTAAAACATAATCTTAAATTAACATTCATTTACTTCAAACGTTGAGCATAAAAATACAAAAATCAAATAACAATTTCTCAATTAATTACATGAATAAAAGAATATGTCGGATTGAAAATATATTGAATTGAAAATTCAACCCCCGTGAGAGACACAACCCTTCTTCAATAACAGTTCTATTTTGGCTTTCATCTTATTCCCTTTCTTAGTCTTTGCATAATTTAACGCTGTTTTCCCATCATTATCTACGCTATTTATATCAAATCGTCTCAGATTTATTACATATTTTAAAACGTCTAGTGAGCCATATTGCGCAGCGCAATGTAGGAGATTTGCTCCGTTCTTGTTCACGTGATCTATATTTCCACCTTGACCTCTGACCATTTTTAATTTTTCTATACAGTCGATACCTTTACATTGGAAGACACAAAGTAGAAGAGAAGTGTTCCCGTATTTATCTTCGCTGTTAATATTAAACTTTTTTAGACTAAGAATATACTCTAATACTTCAGCGGATCCAAATTGTGCAGTGTGAAGAAGAAGGTTGGAATTCATATTATTGAGATGGTACAAATTGGCTTTACGCTTAATCAGTAACTTTGCAATAAACGGTTCTTTCTACTTCGGATTCCAAGCCCCCGTAAACTGTCATGGCGTGCTTTTATCAAAATGCCGATGATAAGGAAATAACAAGACGATGTTCATCTCTCGTCGTCATATAACAGACTCTCCCGATTTATTCCGAATACCACACATTTCATGTAACATTTCATATCTTAAATGCGTATTGAGGATAAAAGATGATGAAGAAGAAGCTCTTCTCCATCTTACAATATGATTTCATGAAATATGAGAAGGATAAGCAGGGCAAACCCCTGCAACTTCACCTTCTTTAAACAGTCGACGTTTTCATCCCCATCAGTAGAGAGAAACAAAGGCGTATCTCCATCAACATCTTCATGATTGAGAGGAAACTTGTTCAAATTAATAATATATTCTAAGCATTTTGAAGAGGCATACCTTGCTGCGAAAGAAAGCAAGTCGTCATTATATTTACTATTTAAAAAATCCAAACGTGCTCCATTCGCTATCAAAAATTTTAATTTGAGTAAGCAATCAATGTTGTTTTTTGCATACACACAAAGAAACAGAGGGATATCCCCATTCTTATCCACGCTGTTAACATAAAACTTGTTTAAGTCTAAAGCAATTTTTAACGTATGAAATGAATACTTCCAAGCTGCATCTAACAACAAGTTTTCTCCGTTAGCACAACTGCCATGAACATCTAAAATATTTTTCGGCTTGGCTATAAAAATCTTTTTAGAGATAGAGTTCTTTTCGCTCAAACATGCAGCTCCAACTAGAAGGCATTGGAGCGGATTTCCTAAATCTAAAGCGCTCAGAGCTGCATCATTACTTGACCTCAGGGCTCTAGTATATTTTTCTACAAACTTAAGTAACTTAGGTCTGGCTTCTGATGTGTGCAATTCCAAATAAGATGCAATTAGCTCAACCTGACTATCACAACCTAATGGTTCGAGGGAATATTTCTCAGCATTCTCTAGTACTCCATCAATTCTTTCAGAGTTGGTCGGATCTGTAACAAGCCAGCTTCTAATACCAGTGGAATCAAAACTATCAGAAATACATCTTAATATTTTATATACCAAGCCCCAATCACCTTCCTGGATATCGTCAAAACCATCAACAAATAACTCAGTTCTAATCGTACAATGCGTCTTCTGATTCGGCCGGGGCCTTCCCAGCTGGTCCTCCTTTGTCAGACGCCGCAGAGCCGCCCAGGTAGCTTTGTCTTTGTAAACCTTCTTTCGTTTTCCTTGCACAGCATCAACAACTTTCTTCATTTCCAAGTAAAACAGCTTCCGCCCTGGAAACGCACGAAGAATTTTTCTTCCAATTTGAGCCAGGAAAGTAGTCTTCCCCATGTAATTGGCACCATGGATTGCTATCACTGGGTTGGCGACGTTTTCATTGATGTTAGTAAGGAACTGGTCTTCTTTCAGGCAACCCCCACGTCCTTTGAATACTCGGATTTTTCTCTCCTTATAATATGCCGGAACTTTGGGCAGCATGTGTACTACATCTGGAATCAAATTTATATTAAACTAAATCAAATATTATTAGCAAAGTTTTGACGTAAAAGTACTAAACAAGTATAAAGTTACCATTGCTAGAATCTTCTGAATTTATAAACGTGTCAGGCAATCTGGAGCTACCGTTGCGGGATGTTGATGACGTTTCATCATCTACGTCCATGTCATTTGGAGTAGGTTCCTCCGGTTCCGTCGCAGGTATCTCTGTGTCAGCTAAACAGATTAATTTAAATGAATAATTTTAAAATTATATATGGCATTTGTTTTTAACTCACCTTCATTAATCTGTGTCCCAATCACCCCTTCGTTTCCATCAACGTCTTCTCCCTGACAATCCCAACTTTCACTTCCGTTTTCCAGCCGTTCATTTGGCATTTCTGAGTTCGAAAATGATTTGCCAGGTGAGGATGGACGGTTTAATAAGTTGTTCTCGGTTCCTTCTTGAACACCGGGTGAGTTACTAAATGTGACTAGATTACTCTCCGTCATTAAATTCGCACCCTCCACTAAAGTTACTGTGAATAACGGCGACGGTTCAGCTGCTGATTCAGTAGTAGTAGAAACCGGTATCGTTTCTGGTTCATAATCTTCTTGCCGATTTGCATCTATCGCTTTTGACTCTGGAAAGCTCATTCTCGATGATTCAGTTGAGTCTGCAGTCACTACAAGATTCGTCTGATTGCCCTCATTCCCAATCAAGTCAGATGTGGATGTGGCTTTATCCTCCTTTTCAGTTTCATTCGCTCCCATCACCGTCTGCAATACTGCCGTTGGAGATACTAATACCTCCTCAACTTGCGTGCTCACACTTTCCACTTGCCTGAATGTCTGGACTGCCTTGTCAGCAGTAGGCTCTGGAACTTCAATGCCAGTCCTTAACCGCTCATTGTAGACGCTTCTTAGAGAAATTATCTGGTGAAGAGCATTGTCCCACTTTGCCTTATCCGCTTGAGATAAACCCAACTTCTTCTGTACTTCAAAGAATCTGAGGAGGAGCTCGTCGAATTCTTTAAAACCGATATCCTTGGTAGGAAAGAGGCCCTCGTTAATCACATCTAGGATTATCTCATCATGATCTATTATGGAAGGTCTGGATCTGGAAGGACTTCTTCTGTCACTTGCTATTCCTAAAAATTAACCGCAAACTTTATTTTCGGAAACGAATTCAAATCACAAATATGAGTAATTGAATGCAACTAAATTTACTTTGTGATTTCCTCGTTGGAGCTGACGCCGTGGGTTTCGGTTGGGTTGGTGCGCATCCCCCATTTTGTTCAGCGTGAGCATCCGCTTGACCCGCATTGTCACCGGCTAAATTAACAATTAATCAAACCATCAAACATTTACTAAAAATTATTCGATAACTCATTAACTCACGTGCTTTCCTTTTGCGGCCAGAACGCCTTGAACCTTCTCCAGTTGATTCATTCCCTGAAAGAGTAAATTACAAATTCCAATTTTAAAGTAACGTTTAGTTAATTGTCTATTGTCGTATTGCTAACCTGTAGGGGATGAGGATGATGAAGCCTGTTGCTGTTCTTCCACTTTCTTCTTCCGGTTAGAGGCTGATTGACCTTTGGGATTACCCATTTTGCTCCTTTCACCTTTAAACAAAATCAGATTATGATTAGTGCTTATTTTAGCCAAACTCACTTAAATATTCACCGTTTAAAATTAGTTTCAATAGAGAAATGTAAGTCAATCAAATACTGTCTTACTGGTTAGCAAAACTTGAACTTTCTTAAAATGAATTATTTTTAAATTGTAAAAACAATTCCAGAAGCAATGAATCGAATGCAAGCTCGGCACGTGCACGTGGATGACGGCTGATTCGTCAGGTTCAGCTGACAAGACAAGCAATCCATTCTATAAAGTGAACAAAGATGCAGAGTAAAGGAAAGGATGCAGTATGAAAATGCCAAAGACTGATTGCAATTATCTAATTTTGTTTTTTACTAACTTGAATTATTACTTTAATTATTAATTAAATAATTACTTTCCAAGTAAAAGTAAATTGACTGTAATATTAATGACATAATCGAAACAATTAAGTGGGGTCGACCGTCCTACAAAGTTGATCGAGCCAAACTTGATCTTCAAAGGGGGAAATGAATTAAATAGTTTCCTCCTAAATTTTCTTCCAGTAGCCAAAAGACTTTCTTCGCTTTGCTCAAGCAACTTATCGAGTCACAGTAGAAAACTGCCATTGCCCTTAAGGCTGAAACGCAATACAAAACGGAGGCATAACTGAAAGAAATTATGTAAGCAATTTGGGCGAAGGTTCCTCCTTCAGATAAAATTTTAATAATAGCTGTAAGATTAAAAGCGGAGTGGACAATTGAAGTTAGAATTGTAAAGCCGAGGCCGACGCGTTGTACATCATTCAAGATTTTTAAGAGGATTTGGATCTGTCTGTAGGTCAAATGGAGGTCGGCGTTTGGTACTCTGAAATTTAAAATTAAAGTTTTTAAAAGCTCAAAAAGTTTGGATTGAATTTGTACATTTTTAGTATTTCTCTCATCGTCAAAACGCCCAAAGTTGGAATAGCCACTACTTCATACATAATGATGAAGGATGCGATAGTTGTGTCCCAAGCGGTGAGTAAGGTCAACCCCAACTTAAATGGTTTAGCGAATCCTGCCATTTCAAAACTGGAGCATTCCGGAAGTAGAAAGTAAAATGGAACTGTTGTTATGCAAGGAGCTTTCCAAACGCCCGCAATCATTGTGAGAGGAAATAATAAAAAGTTGTAGAAGGAAAGTTTTGCATAAAAAATTCCAAGCTTTTCAACCATGTCTGGTTTCCACGCATCTCCCGAAGCTAAACATATTTTTAAAAAATATTCAAATCCCAAATTAATTTTCTCCTAATATTTTTTAGGTTTACTTATCCCGTTTGATTCAAACTTGTCCACCATTTCACTCAACCCGTTAATGTATTCAGCTATGTCGTCTGCATTTTTATAATAAATGTATAATTGAATAGCGCCAAGTATCATAACTAGTAGGGTCCCCGTCTCTCCTGATGTAGGGCCTGGATTAGCCTCACTTTTATTAATTACTCCAAGAAAGAATTGCAAGCAAAACATCAAAACCAAGAAGGAAAGAAAATAACACATAAACTTGATTATAGAAAGCTCGCGACTTTCTCCAACAACTCTCATTTTACGCTCTTTAGGAACCCATTTAAACCGTACTAGACAGAATAGTTGGCAGACCCTGCTGAAATTTGTGATTACGCTTATGTGTCTCTGAAATATCATTTTGCCACGCGCAAGGTTTTCTGCGACGAGTTTGTGAGAAAAAATATTTTCAAATGAAAGCAAGCAGCTTTTGGAGAAAAGGAGAAAGCTGATATTTAAAGGACACAATTTTCTTAAAGTTGAAATAAAATTTTGTTTGTCGCCAAACATAAAAAACGGCAGTATTAAGCAATTAAATAAAGTATAGTCATTAGTTTAATTGTGATTGGTGTTTTTTTCACACTCAAATTATTTAGACAGTTTGTTATTTAATGATGATAGCTGGAATAAATTGATAAGCCAATTATGGATAATCTGCACTAGTTTTCTTTTTTAATTTGAATTTTATTACCACTCTAAATTGCTCCGTGATAACGCAAATTTTTATCTCAAACTTGACGCGAATAACTAATTTTAAAGCCTTGATTTCTTTTAAACAGTCCACCTCTCACTCCATAAACGACTCCAAAAATTACACCGATTATAAGAACTGTACTAATTATACCAGCTATGTACCATGATGGCTTTTCTAATTCTGATCTACTAGTCATCGTTCTCTCTTCCGCAGATTTCATCTCTTCTGGATCTACCGTTTCGCCACTCCCATACTCGTCCCATTCATTATCATGGAATATATTATGCAATAATTTTCTTTGCATATGAAGAGGATCACCAGGTTTGCATAAATCTTCAGATAACTCATCGGCATTATCACAATGCTCTTCTAATTTGCAAAGTTTGTGAATCTCCGCACATTTTACTATGTCACCTCGTCTGCACTTAAATTCTGCAAAGAGACAAGGAACTTTCCCTGCACATTCGTCCCACAACTCGTCGGATCCGTCGCTACAGTCTCGCTGGCCGTTGCAATGGAGCGCATCTAATTTAAAATTATATAAATAAAAATTACATTTAAAAGTAAATTATAAAATTACGTGTTTACCTTCAATGCACGTCCCATTCAAACAAGCGAATTGATTCTCCGCACATTTCACCCCGCTTTGTCGTGCAGTACTTGAAGGTCGGCAGAGTTTGCATCCTAATGGTAAAAATTATTCTTAAAATTTTATAACAATTTTGCATTTTTCCAACTCACTTTCCCACTTGAGGGAAAATCCCTTTTTATTATTGTCTCCATCGCTTTTGAAACTGACTCTGACTTGGTTACTGCCTGAGACAACTGAAGGTGGAAGTTCTTTCCCACATCCTTCATAAATTATTTCACCTGTGGCTAGCTCGCTTATAGCCAATTTATCCATGCAAGTATCCCCATCCTTTTCAATATCAAAGTCGAGGAATGTCACCCGGATTTTGCTCCCGTGAGGTAAAGTTATAAACCAATTTGCATCCTCGTTTGGGCTATAACTTAAAGGGTAATTTGGAGAATTGATTTGCCCTTCTTTGAAAGAGATTACGGGAGCTCCTCCGCGAGAGTGGTGGTCTAAAAGGGTTAGAAATAATTCATATAAAAACGGCATTACTTTCTAAAATTTGCGAATCATACGGAAATCTTGATGGGTCGAAGGACATCCCCCGATTGACATGATTTTCCCTTTGACTTGGCAGAAATCGAAACTAGCGTGGCATAACGTGCCTGGTCTCATTTCCATCAGTGGCGTTCCTTCACAGTCTTCTTTGGAATAAATGCGCACACAAGTATCCATAGTGTTGATTGAATTGGCATAGTCATTAGCGCTCCCACAGCTTTCCACGCGACGGCGATTTTGATTGCAGAGGGTATAATTAGCTGTGTTCGCACAACTTTCTATTGTCTCGCCAAAAATTTCTACGAATGAACCCTTGTGGTCTTCAGTACCGTATAGTTTTGCTGCCCAGTAGTCCTTCCCATTGCATACTTTTAGAAAAACAATAATGATTAGAATAGTGAATGGTTGCAGTTTCAAAAATTTCATTTTTTTAAAACGTAATTAATTTGAATGTTGTTCAAAGAATGTCAGAAAGTGGAATGATAAAAAATAATATTATTCAATAACATTATCAAATGCTTTGCGTCAATGGTTGACGCGCAGACATTCTCGAAAAAATGAATTTATAATCTAACCTTGCGCAGAATTCTAAAAATAAGCAGATTTTTTTGCCCTGCATTTGACCTTTGTGGAGTTCGTGGAAGAAAGATTGTCCAGCTTGGGACGATTAATAGCTCGTTGCAATATGCTTCGCTTCATTAAAGCTCTTTCAGAGTGTGCACAATTAACACAACAAGCTTGATTACACTCGAGCTTGTTGTGGGAATTAATCATCTCATTAAATGAGACTCATTTTCGTGTTTACTTGACCAATGGTCATGACCGTAGAGATAGATTTGCTACTTGTTGGGTGCGTCTTTCTGAGCTGACACGTAGACATTCATTTGAGATAAATTCATTCAACTACTCTTAAAGATCATTAATTCTTAGTCACACTAATTTGAAGGGTGATTGAAGAGGTTCAATGATCAAATCATTAAATTGGGATTGGGATGCAGTTCAAGATTTTTAAAATTTAAATAATGACATGAGAAATCAGGGTCACTTTAAAGTGTGTTTATTATAATTGGCTAAACTTTTAAGTATCACAAATGCATAAATAAAATATATTTTGGACGGTATAAGAAAACATTTTAAACTTTAGATGACCTGGTTTGTATGAAGCGAAAAGATTCATGGCTTGGCCTAGCCATTCATTGGCTGAAGGAGCAAATATGAAATCGCTTTGATGCTTATTCTAGGATGAAATGGTTATAACGGTATTTAAAAACGTTTACAATAGCATAACAATTATCGTAATGCTTTTGAGAAACTTCAATTCAAATTTTCTGCTTATGCTCCTTAATACTATAGAACCGACCAGAGCCCTTTTTGTCCAATTCAATTTAATTCAAATATTTATTCAAGTGTAGAACTTGAAGTGTTTCAAATATCTACTCAACTCAAGTATTTATATAATATCCAATTGCTATTTTGTTGTGAAGTTGTCCGTTTTTTCTGTAACCCGTCAGTTTCAAGGGCACAGGGAAAATGACTGGACGTGTACATAAATTTTAATTTTAAATAAGTTTTTAGCTTAATAAAATTTCTTTTAACAGCGCCTTCAAGTAGTGCTATGTCCTTCGGACGAACTTTCTCTCACTAATTGTGCTGTTGTAAACCGCCAGGACTTTCCTGAAGCGTTAGTCTCATGTAAAATATTTAAAGTATTAAAATATTTATTTAAATTTATTTAGCAGAGATTCAAGTCACCACATCTATATCCGAGTACGCCCATCATGCTCAGACTCTACTTGGTTTGTTTTCACCGTAACTATTTGTCCAGAAATTACGCCGGGATGTATTGGGTTAAGCTTATTGCAACGGAAGTTTGCCTCAGCATCAATTGGGCAGGATTTTGATGTGGAAACGACAGAGCTTAATCCAGCAACTGACTTCTGTTCATCCGTTTTGCTCAGTGTCGATTTCCATCAGAAGAAGCAGTAAATATTTTACATTAAATAAATTTTCATTGCTAACAATTAATTAATTTTAAAGAGCCACAAAGGAACAATATGACACGGCATTTATGGCAAAAGCATTTCTGGAAAAATTTGCGGGATTTGTCCTCCAACGTGGGATGCGACTCGCCTTCTCAATTCCCAACTTAAAGCTGTTGATCCTCGAGGTCAGGGAGATTGAAACGGTTGATATGACCCCAATTAAGCATGGGGGTGATCCGATAGTCTCACAACCAAATGTGGGAATACTTCAGACTTACACCAAAGTCTTTTTTGAACCCGTTCACGGCTCTACTATTCGCTTGAAAGGACCTGCTCTCAAGTTCGTCACCCAAAGTATTATTAACCCGAGCTAAAGGAAAAATAAAAACGCCAAAAGTTATTATTTTACTGAATTTTTTAATTTTTATATTTTTTCAGGATTTTCATTGGCATCAAAAAACTTTTTGGTTTGATAGACCTCATCTGTCAAACACAAGCGGACTATCGGGTGGCAAAGTTCTTGTCTAAATTGGAGGAAGAAGGGACAATCCTCGGTTAAAGGAGTTAAAAACTAGTCAATTTGGATGCGCATATACATAATAAAATTAAATAATTTAATTGGTAAATACGCACTTATCAATAACACCAATTAATTTAAAGAAGAAATTATTAAAGCGAGAACGCTTATTTTTGATTGAATTCATTTACTTGCAAGAGAATTTAAGAAATTTAGGAGAAGGTTGAGAACCACTTCATTAAGGAATATAAAGATTATGTAAGAAATTGTTCAAGTGCTGTCAAAAATTATTTGAAATATAATATTTTTATTCCTGGCTGAGCTTTTGGCAGACTACACCATCAAGATTATTACCGCATGTGCTACTTGTCACTTCTGTAAGAGAATTGCGGCCATCGTCGCCATGATAAATCATTCCGCAGTAGTCAGTCGGAAGTGTGTATTGCGTTGGGGGCTGACGCCAATCAAGGTTCCAGGTTAGGCGAACGTTGATAATTTTAGTTTCGTTATTCCAGTCAGCGCCCCACCAGCCCCCGTTTTCTTGGCCGTCGATCCAAAAATCTGTTTAAAATTTTGTTTAAAATTTGAAAGGTTTAAGGTAAGTGGTTAAACTGACTGTTGTCAACTCGGGGAAATGTAAAGTTCTTGAAAGCAGTTAGAAAGAAGTCGTGCTCTTCTTGGCTTTCTATGGTGGCAAGGACCATGTCAGAGGCGTTGCAGAAGGTCCAAGCGTCAGTCCAGTTCTAAAAATTAATTGAGCTTTTTAATAAATTTTGGGAAGACTAAAATGTTCCTACCAAGTACATGTCATCTTGGAAAAAGTATAACTTTCCGTTGACCTCGCCCAAGTCCCATAGTTCATTTGGCGAAGGG
>JAHZMU010002057.1:0-18582 GCA_027743725.1 Rambutsinella grinnellia | reverse complement strand
TTCACTCCTCAAAAATCTAACGATTCTCTCACTCAGTTCTCTGCTCCTCCTAATATCTATGACCGAATCGGGTTCATCTTCTACGAGAAAAATGTCAAGTTTAAAAAACTATTCTTGGCACACTTCCAACTACTTAATAGTTCAATGACATACTCTTATTCAGTCTCGCTTCCAAGAGGTTAGACCACCCGTCTCTAATCTCCATTACAGTCACTAGAACCATTCTCGCACTAGCTGCATCCGTAAACACAACCTCCAGCCAATTATCAAAGACAAACCTTGTCAACTCCGGATCTGTGTCGATCGTGTGGGCGAACAGGAACAAGCTTTGTGCTGCGGGCATCCTGAAGCTATTCATTAGATATGGCTTGTTTGTCTCAAGCAATGTTCTGTGACAAAAAACAGGATGTAATCAATTATGATGTCAATAACTTCCCAGAAAAATTACTTATAGCTTTCTTACAAATAGCACAATAGCTGATGCCTCCCACTAATCACCAACCGGGTATTCATGTGAGGCACATTAATTATATCACTTTCAGTCAACGCCAACGCATCCGGTTGGTTTGCAAAGACGCTCATTGGATGCAATACAGTGAAGCCTTTCCCTCTCGTATGGAAAATTTGGTCGACATCCATCTAAGAAATAGATTTTCTCAAACCTTTTCATTCTTTTCTAATTAATCTCAACCCACCTTATACTTATTGAATTCATCCGCCACCGCAAACTGCGGATAAAGTCCACTGCATAAGATAACCTTGAGCATGCTCACATCCTCGTATCCATACGCTCCACTATTATGTAGCAAATCCTTGAGAATGGAATAAAACCAATTATTTAGGATTCTTTCTGCCAAGAAAAATTACGTAAATAGAATTCTAACTAAACCAGGTCACAACTATAATTTTACCTTCACTTGTCTCGAATCATTTCGCAGTCTAAACTCCACATCCTTTATATCAATATCACCTTCTTCATTCTCCGAAAGCTGATCTTCTCCTTGCCCGTAATCTTCGTTTAATTTCAAGAATTTCTTTTTCCTAGGAGCTGCCATGTGATACTCTTTCTTCAAATTACGAAGCTGCTTAACCTCCCCATGACGCATGGAACGTTCCGCACTGCTCATGGCTGCCACTTCCTTGTCTTTCATTAAGTCAGCGTCCTTCAAAGAAACAAATTATGTCATCTTTGTCCACTTGAGCAATAAATTATAACTCACCTTCAACAACGCCTTAAACTGCTGTCTCAACTTTGTCATTTCATAAAACCTTTGCTCTTCAAACCCCCTCCTTTTACACCATCTCTTTGTCCTGCTCGAATCCCCTGCTTTTTCTTCAAGCCAAGCCCGATAAGCATTTAGTAAAGTGAGAGGATCCCCATGATCCGAGTCTAAAGTCTTTCTCGCCGCAACACAATCCGGATCCCTATGCGCCCAACTAGTAAAAGGAGTCTGCACACTTAAGGCCGCAGCCAAACTTAAAACTGCTTCCGCTTGTTCGAATAACGTTCCCATTATAAGCATCTTTATCTCTTTGTCCTGCTCGAATCCCCTGCCGTTCATCCTCTGCGAACAAAAATGATTATTTTATTACTGTAAAATTGCCAAAATTATTATTTTATTTTAACTCACGAGGAAACTTGTCATCAATCAACTGCAAAACACGGACATACGGAGCTGGATTCAACTTTCCCGTTTTCGTCGTAAGCTCTTCTACACTAACAGGTCTATAGTGAACCTTGATGGGGTAGAGTCTCCCAGGTACTTGTAAGATTGGAGCTAATCCTTGAAAATAATTTTGGAATAGTTCCGTATTGATTGTAGCCGACATCAAAATAACTTTCACATCTTCTCTTTGGTAAACCAAGCATTTTACTATGCCAAGTAGGAAGTCTCCGTGTAAATGTCTTTCGTGGACTTCATCCAAAACGATGACATTATAGTTGGTTAGCATACTATCAGTGGAGACTTGACGTAAGAGGAGACCTTCGGTGATAAAGACGACTTTTGTGGCGAGCGTTTTGCGTTTTTCAAACCGAATTTGATAACCGATTTGGGTGCCGTATTCATTTAGGGTTTCGTAAGCGACACGTTTGGAGAGGGAGACACAAGCTATTCGTCTGGGTTGGGTGCAAGCTAGAATAATAAATTGTTTCATACATGTTTCATTGATAAGACATTTTTAAAAAGTATCCGAACTTGCCAAATCTTACCAATATTTTCATACCCAGCTCTAAGCAGGTACTGCGGCACTTGCGTACTTTTCCCACAACCCGTATCTCCAGCGATGATAAGCACATTATATTTGGCGAGGGTCTCAATGATCTCATTCCGGTACTGAGCTATTGGCAGGGCTTGTTGGGTTTCGCGAAGCTTTCGCAATTTACTAAATCGCTCTTTCTGCAAGAAGTCAATGAAGTAAAGGATGATTTGGAGGAAGTCTTGGATGACTGATGGAGGGACGTGGTGTCTGACGTATTCCTGATCGTCTGTATAAAAGATAAGCGAATTCTTAAAACCGGTCTTTACAATTACAGAACTTTAATTGACTAACTTGGATTAAGCTTCAAAATGTAATCCTCGACCTTCCTATACTTGAGCGAGAACGAAAGCGTGTGCCTTTTAGCATAAGCCTTTGGCACGCGAATCTTGCGACCTCCAACCTCAACCTCCATCATTACAAGGTTATCATCATTATCATTCCAAGGTTGGGAGTTACCCTTGGCCGCTTGAATTCTCTTGATTTTTTCATAAAACTTCCAAAAGTCTTCGTATTGAATGCTACCCTTTTTGATGATATCTGTATCCCTGAAGAACATCCGGTCAAAGTAGATCTTGAATGGTTTGATGTCAAAGGAATCGCCCTTTTTAGAGTCTTTTCTCTGATCTCTGTCATGCCTGTCTCTTCTTGGAGATAAGCTTCTAGACCTGTCGTCCCTGTCCCTTCGCCTAGCCCCAGATGTTGAAGCCCTTCTCCCCTCATGCCGGTAATCATCCCCCTCAATCTTATACTCATGATAACCTTCACTTCTCCTCCTGTCTTCACCTTCACGTCCCCTCTCATGCTTCACTTTTTTCGATGCCGACGGTGACAACGATGCCGATCTTGATCTTGACCTGGTCGAGTGCTTCCTCTTCTTCTTCTTATCTTTCTTCCCCATTTTACCCCCCCAGTTATGCTCTCAAAGCCACCTTATCATCACCGAAAAAATCACCAACAACCAAAAACACTTAAACTTTAAACGCTCACATTTCTTTTTAAATGCACCTGACACGTGCCCTTTGACCTTAATTAATTTACATTTCGCTCAAGATAAGCCCCACGAGCCTAACGTGCCTAAATCCTGCGATTCTTTCGAAATTCCTCGGCGCAAAATTTCAAACTTTGAAAACTTTCTCATTTACTCAACCATAATAAAAGGGGTATGAGTAAATTCTCACACGTTCTAACATGAGCCATGTAAGAAAAGTTTTTGTTGTGTTCAATGCACCCCTCAGCTGCCCATTTACCATCTGATCGTCCCTATCTCTCTTCATGTTTCACTCTTTCTTTCTTAATTTCTTCAAGAAAATAGATAATTACTTTGCTAATTAGCTTTAAATACGTTTGGGACTTGGGTTTGTGGAGAAAAATCGAGATAAACTTTAGGAGAGTGAGAAAAGGGCCTGGATTTGTGTAATGGATTTGTTCAGTTTGAGAAGAAAAGATTTGTGTTTGGTTTTCTGACACAAAAGATAAGCAGTAGATAAGTTGATGGGTAAGTTTTCTCTTAGATTGGAGAGGAATTTTAGTTAATATGCTTGTATTTTTCTCACAGATTTTATAAGTAAAGAAGGGAGGTCAAACTTGGGTCACAGATCAATTCTGTGATTTTTGATTGAGAGGGTGTTGGTGGCATAGAAGAGGAGTTAAATACGAGGTTTTTAGGTGAGGATTTTTTTTAATGAATTGGTGAATAATTTGGTTAATTATAGAGTAATAGATTATTTAAATTGTAGTGATTAAAAAGAGTTAAAATGTCTTCCCCTGGAGCTGGCAAGAGGAGGATGTATGCAGATGTGATTAAGCTAATGGAGTCGAAGACGCACGAAGTAACGATGCTGGACGGCTTGAACGAGTTTTGTGTTAAGGTTTTTGGCCCACAAGGGACGGCATATGAAGGGGGCGTTTGGAAAGTGAGGGTTCATCTTCCAGAGAATTATCCGTTTAAGTCGCCGTCGATTGGGTTTATGAACAAGATCTATCATCCTAATATTGGTAAGTAGATCTTTTAGGCTTTCCTTTGATTGGGTTATGTTTAATTATTTTTATTTTTTTATAGACGAAGTCTCCGGCACCGTCTGCCTTGACGTAATTAACCAAGCTTGGACTGCGCTCTACGACCTCTCCAACATATTCGATTCTTTCCTCCCCCAACTCCTCACATATCCTAATGCCACCGACCCCCTCAATCAAAACGCTGCTGCCTTGCACCTCCACAAACCGGAAGAGTACAAGAAGAAAGTTGCAGAATACGTCAAGAAATACGCGTCCGAAGATAACGTCCGTGAAGTCGGGAAGGAGAAGAAAAGCCCGTCGGATCATCACACCGCTACAGAAGAGCAAGCAAAACCTGAAGTTGAAGACGAAAGCATCCTTTCCGATGAGGAAAGCTCGATGTCAGAGTTGAGTGATGTAGAGCAAGAGTTCTACTAGCCAAGTATTAGCAGTTAGAAAGTTAAAATAACGACTTGTAACGATTTGATCGCACTTTTCCGTTCCTAGCCAAATATATATAGTGGCTCAATCAAAATTAAAAATGTAGAACCAAAGATTTATATTTAATTTATCTTCCATGAATTTCTCTGAATTCTCACTACTCTTTTAGGATTACGTACTAGTCGCAAAAAAACGAACCCAAACGGTACTATTTTTTACCACTGTTTTAATAATTCCTTTAACAATCTAATATTTCTAGATAAGCTATTAAACGCAGTCTCGTTCCTCGTTCCTTGCTCGCTATAGATAATATGAATCCTAAGAATAGCTTTCTAATCGCAAATGTTTTTGTAAAAAAATCTAATCAATAATAGCAGTTAAGTGTCTCGTTCCTCGCATAGATTTAGATAATCATTTTGGGCTTTTTTGGTTGTTGAAAAAAATGTAATTAAAATGATTTTTGTTAGTGTAGAATGCGCTGATCATTTGTGCTTAGCTTATTTTCGCAGTGAATTTGTAATCGCAGAAAAATAATGGCAGAGATGAATGTATTTAATTGTAAAAATGAGCGTAATAGTTTATAACTTTTTATTTTTTTGTGTAAATAAAAGAGTTTTCAAGCCAGTTAAATAACCAAAAATGTTTTGTCCTTTCAAATTAGGAAAAAGTACAAAAATTCAAAAAGTATATATCATAAAATTGATCAAAGTATTTATATCTAAATGATTAGCGTTAGTCGAGGTCATCAAGTCCAGTAGCTGAGTCTTCCCCAACGTCTTCCACCTCATGCTTCTCAATCGATTGCAAGACTTTCTGCGTCAACATAAAGTCATCTTTGCCCTTAGCCACGTCAGGGAACGGAGAATCTTAGGAAAAGAAACATTTCATTTTATATTTGCCAAAATAGAAGCAATGAGAAACGAAATATTTATTACTGTTAAATAGGTAGACTATGAGGTTGTAAGCGATGAGTATTAAGTGATACCAAAAATACACTACGCCAACAGCAAGGCTACTCACATATGCCATGTACAACCAATAGACAGGCTTGGATCGGAGGATGTCAATGGACATGTCATAACTTCTATCTTCCCGAACATTCACACTAAAAGAATCACTTTCCATCTTATTTAAGTGGAAACTTGTCCTCTTTTTACTATTATGCTAATTTTAATCTAGAGTAAATTAAGTCTTCAATGGAATAGTCGTTTCTGGAGTGGGGAAATTCAGGCTAAATGGTCTATGAAAAATGCACGACGACTAAAAGAGCAATCCTACTATAACTTTAGCTTAAAGAGCGCGGACACCCTTGCAGGGGTCTACACAATTCCTAAAAAAAAGCAATATTACAAATTTTTCTTCTCTAAAAATACCAAAAGAAAACTGAAGAAAACTTAGAAAAGGTAGAATATTTTCATAAGTTCTTCTAAAGCTGGAGTAGCAGGCCCTGTAAAACCCTAAAATGCCTCAGGCTAAAAGCCCTAAAAATCTTCTCTGTTTAATCACCAAGTATACTTACAAAGAAATATCTGCATGCATTTTTACGACTTGGAATTTTAAAGTATATGTAGACCAATATCACTAGTTGATTAATGAATAGAGCAAAATTATTGTCGAAAAATGGCATCTGGTGACTTGCCCCGCATTTCAGAGACCCTTCCCAATCTCAACTATGAAGCCCAAAAGGACTGTCCCTTTCTCAAGTTACCTTTGCGCGTTCGGGAGCTCATTTGGCACCAATTGGACTTCGATTCTCTCAAGTCGATGAGTGAAACTTGTGCATTCTTTGAAGATGAAATACTTCAATTCATCTCACCCACAAGCGAAACTTATTTGGAGGAGAAAGAAGAGATTGAAGAGACGATTTTCTCTCCCACTTTCCAAAATATGATTAATATTAATGTAAGTATGAAAATTATTTAATTTAAGAAATATCAGTTGATAAAATGCATTCTTTTCAGTTTATGCATCTGAAAAAGTATTTGGATTTCGGGACAATCCTGAGTCTCCGCTTGGTTTGCAAAGGGGTGAAGGCCGGTGTTGACTACCATTCTTGTTTAAAGGTAGATGGAGCCAAGGGCTCCTTCAAAAACTTTTAGCTGATGAAATCCAAGCCATTAGTAACTTTCTAACTTTTTATCAGATAACCGTTCCGCACACATCAATCTTCCACCTTTTTGTTCAAGTAATAAATTAAGACTTTAAGTTTTAAGAAGAATATTTCTAGTAACCATTTTATTTTAAGGACCTCAAGAGAATCATCAGCTACCTTGATCCCACTGACCTCTCCTCTTTATCCGAAACTTGTATGTCATTCTCTCGCTTGGTTCTCGAACAGTCCATCTATCCCTTCAAGGAATTTAGACATAATCCCACCCAACTCAGTCTTATGGACTTGCCAACCGAAGTAATTAAATTGAAGCAAATCTCACATTTCCCCATCTAAAATAAATCATTTCAGATCCACGCAAAAATCTTGGACTATGTCAACCCGAAAGATAAGCCAAGTTTGAGATTAGTCTCGAAGCTCATGCAATTCCAGTTAGACACCTTATCTGGTGTGAAGGTCTATTTAAACGATATGAAATTCCGGTGGCGCCCGCGCACTTTGCGAAGGTTTCCTCCAGCTTCGACCCTGATTGTTACAGAAGTTTCCAATCTGAATTCAATCAAATCACTCCTTCCCGCATATAACTCTAAAATCTTAACGCAGCTTATCTTAGACGGGCCCTTTTTATCATCAGCTTTCTTGCTAATCTTGAAGGAATGCAGTCGCCTGAAATTTATTGGATTGACTTACTCCCTGCGGATGTCATCCGTGGAAGAGGATATGAAGAAATTGGGATACCAACCATTCGAAATGAATTGCTTGACAGCGCTTAATCTAAAGATGAGGGACCTTCCGCAAGAGAACGTCTTCAGACTCAATTCTTGGAGTTGGATGAATGCATTCGAACTTATGAAACCAACCCTAATGATAATCCCAAGGCTGACTTCGTTTTCCATCTGTGAAGATAACATTTTTTCTCATAATATGCTTTATGATGTTGCAGACAAGATCTTAAAGTTCATCGCTTATCATCGCTTCACCCTTAAATACTTAGAGGTTATTTTGCTAAGCACTTGCAGAAGAGAATGCATCTGTCCACCTTATCATTTCGCGAATGAGAGTGAATTAGCAGACCTTAAACTAGTAAAGTATTCACACGACTGTGATTGGAAAATCAGCCGACCCTTCACAAACATTTTGACTGGCCAAGGGAAACTTTGGGATCTGTCCTGTTTGCGGTTAACCGATTGGGAATTCTATTCCTCGATTATCCTCAACAACCTCATGACTTTGACTAGGGTCACTATTGAGAAGAACCTCGCGCCTTTGATCGACTTGGGAGTATTCTCTGTTTGTGAAAACCTCACTTACTTAATGATAAGCCAGGGTGGGTCTGCCATCCTCCAAGATCCTGTTTTACTGACAGTTCCCCGCCTAACCAATCTGGACAAGCTGCCTCAAAGCCTAAAACACTTATTCATAATCGAACCCAGCTTGACCCCAAGTCAAATCGAGGTTATCCCTCAAAGACTCTTTAAATTGGAGACTCTCCAACTCCAATTCTTAGGTAACTGGGATGGTTCTTCAGGACCCGAGACTCGCCACCTCATCCGCCTCATATTTAATCTCAGAAACCTCCAAAACCTCTTCCTAGAAGAAGTCAAGAGCATTTCCTGTGGAGGGAACAGCTTCGAAACCTTTCTCGACTCCCTCAACCAAATTCCCAGGGAGAGCTCCATGCTTCTAGCAAACTTCGGGTGTGCCTACTCCGCCTTCTTAATCGCTGACTCGAGGCCCTCCTACAACTTCATGATTGAATGGAAGGACCGCGTTGATCACTACTTCCTCGAAGGGACTTCCCAAGCCGGGGTTAGAATCGAAGAGAATTTCAATTTCCACCAAAACCTCCAACGAATGATGAGCTATTTAGATGAATTCGATGAAAACGAAGAGATTTACGGCGAAGATGAAGAAGCCTCAAGTGAAACCGATTAATATTTTATTTTTGCTCAATAAATTCGGAATTCTTTATTCTCTACTTGTTCAAACGTCAAACTGTTTTCTTTACAAGCAATTACACAATTAAGTTCGTCCTTAATATTGGAAATGCTTATTGGTTAACTTAGAATTAAAAATGCGCATAATACTATTTACATTTAAATGCTCTCACACACTTGACAATAAATACTTATGAAAAAAGATCATATCATTCCAATCAAAAAGCTTATAGAGATCCGATTAAATTTTTTTATACGCAAGACACCAACATTTAAATACTTGTTTTTTGTACACATCTAATTAATAAATACATCTTATCTTAACTCGGATTGTTCATAAGCTAAGTGGACATTTAAATGAGATGATTTTTACACTTTGATAATTTAAGGACTGGACGTGTCATGATTAAGACTGTCATCACTTTCCAGGTAGGTCACGTACGAGTCCGTTGAGTCATGATGGCTCAGATCTGTTGGCGTTTGGGTCATTTCCATTTGGTTATGCATCGCGATGTCGTAGCCGTGCATCTGAAATAATTAAAGAAATTTGTAAAAATAAACAGCTTAGCAGACCACCCATCTTTCAACAAATGAACTATTTCATACGAGACCCCTGCGGTTGGAAAGAAAAGCTCAAATTTCCACCACCCACTCATTCCTTTAAATGCAAATATTTAAAATTTAACTCAAGCCTTCTCCTTCTGCTATTTCATGAGAGAAGCTTCTTATCTAATCTAACATC
The DNA here is from genome assembly GCA_027743725.1 of Rambutsinella grinnellia. NCBI lineage: Eukaryota > Metazoa > Arthropoda > Collembola > Entomobryomorpha > Entomobryidae > Rambutsinella > Rambutsinella grinnellia. Next base: position 9,095 of record JAHZMU010002057.1, on the reverse strand, counting down.
TCAGCCGCCATTCCATCAAGAGAGAGTGAGCTTCAATATTTTTTATCTTTAATCTCTTGAAAAAAAAAACGTTTAGATGGCTTTTCTCGCAACCCTATTGGGTCTTTCCTTCTTACATTTTTTACTGTATAAAAATGTAACATGAACAAATAACAGGAGCTCAATGCAAGACCAGTCTTTAGTATTTTTAGTAGCTTGCTTCTCTACTGGAAAATATTTCATTCAACTCTTCAGATGAGATCAGGATTATTAAGCATTAATTAAACTGGTCAGCATAATTAGGTTTAAGGATTGAGATGGTTATCTAGAAGTATTATGATTGGCAGAAGAGATTTAAGTAAAATAGATTTTTTAAGATTGATCCGGATTGACAAGTCTGATAATGACAAGTGATATAGCTTGGCTTTGAGCTCACCTGTGGTCTCGAAGAAACTGACATCATGTCAGTTTTTACATGACAAGTAGATCGATGTATGCACACGTGTATGAAAAAAGATGAGAAAATCTCTCTGATAAACTATTTCAGACAAGATTGACGTCTATTCAAATGCAAATTTTAAATGTGTGGTCCATTTTACTTAAAGAGTAGTAGTCTAATTGCTTCCCCAAACTAAAACAAAAACTTTAAGGTCAACGGTCAACCAAGCCATTTCACACATTTATGCTAACTCTCCGCTAATTGAGAAGGAAAACATGTTAAAAAGAAATGTGAAAAGAGTTTTTAAAAAACTGCAACTGCATCTTTTTTTTTATGATTTTTTTTAATCTCTTCGTACAACTCCCACCTCACGTGTCGCACAAGCCAATAAAAACCCTTTTCAATCATAAAATTTCTTTCAGGGAACAGGTGGCTCCTTGAAATAATAAGAGTATCATAATAACCATCATAGTTATCTTGGTCTCTTGAGATGAGTGCATACTGCACACGGATCGATCGTGACTTTGAATTCCCATCTAAACTTAGGGACACCCTCCAACCCTCCTCTCCAGCGAAAGAGAATCATCATCATTCCCAAACAAATCAGTCCTCTTGGGCATATTTTTATAGAGATGTTAAGCCTCTGTCTCTCTCTGCTCCATTCCATCTCTCCCTTTTTGGAATTCACTTAAAAGCATGAGAGGAAAAACAAGGAGGGTTGCCTCCATAAAATGGAGGAAAGATTTATCACAGCAGGGAAAATGCATTAGTGGAGAGATGATGATGAAAATATTCACGGTTAGTAGTCCAAAAAAGAGAGTAAAAGTGGGAACATTACTAATCCATATAAATAGTTAGTCTTTTTTAGGGAGAAAAGTTTCAGAGCTTTCTAAGCCGCTTGGGAATGAGCGAAAAAGTAAACTATGCCATGAATGAATGGGCGTTGGCGTTAAGAGAATTTAAAAACGAGAAAGGTTAAGTCCTTAATTAGTTTGAGATTGCCGCCCAACCTATTTAAGAAATGGACAGTATGGTTATTTAAACAAATGTGAATTGATTAAAGTTTTTTAAAAAACGAAATGCCTCAAGAAAGAGCCGACAAAGGGGCGGCCTTTTCAATGAAACTTGTCAAGTGACATATTGAGCGGAACCTGTTCTAAATAAGGTATTTTACACTACCACCCTTAAGATAAATGATAAGGTTGATAACAGATTAATATTTCCTCTTGAATGACACGGAGGTCGATTGATATTGACAAATTCTATTGACTTAAGAAGGATATCAGTTGATAAGACAAACTTTAAAATGGCCTTTCTCTTCAAAAGAAAAAAATTGCAAAAGCCCAACCACTTTATCTTTGCCACTGGTTAGTTCATTAATTGTATAAGGTCAGTAGTCAGAATGAAAAGGTCAGAATTAATCATAGACCGGATTAAAAACTATTTTTAATTTCTATTTCCTCTCAATTTTTTTCGTAGGTGTGAAAAACTTAATTATTCTTTTTACACTTGACTGCCCTCTTATTTGTATTCAGAGGTAAAAGCTCCTATTTCTCCTGATGAGCTTCAATTCACCTACCAAATGCTAATTCCTGATTACCCTAATGATTCTTCTCAACACGTAGAGAAAAGAAGAGATAAAGCTCATTAATTTCCGTTCGAAACAAGTCCCATGAATCATCCAGTTTGACAGGTGAACACGGGGCCAAAGGGCAAACGAGTGAAAAAAATCTCTTGATTAATAAATAGTCTTTAGAGCAAATAGCCCCAAGCTAGGGAAAAATTCACACGTGTTTAATCCTCTCTCTAAAAACCTCCTCACATTTCAATCTAGAGCCTCGAGCCATGAAAAATATGACAAATCCCTAAAAATATTTAAATCAGCCAAGAGAACAAGTCACGTCCACACTTAACAGTTAAATTTCTTAATGAAGGACGTGACAATTAATTGCTAGAGTGTGGCAAACTACATAACTTGTGTTAATTAAACTCTATACAAGCTACCTTTACAAGCTCACGTTTCACTTTAGCAATACTTGGACTTCATTTTTGGCCATGTCAAGCATTTTTCTTAACCTAAATATTTCTTAACAAGCCATTGCTTATCATACCAGATGTCAAATGAGTTGGGCAAGTAGCGAAAAATTCTTGTTTTTTCTCTCAAACACTATTCCCAGCTTTCGTTTGAAGAATATTGATTAGTTTAGGATAAAAATGGATATCCGGCCATGCATATACTTATCATATTCGCCCTTTGACACTGACCATCAACGCATCTGGTTAATATCAAGCTTATCATGATTAATAGGATAAATCTTTCCCTCAAAATAATCATCTCATCTTGAACATTTTTATTGTCTTTTCTCACAATCCCGGAGCCTTTTTCTTCTTAACCGCTTCTGGATTTACCAAAAGGGTTTGTCGCCGCCACACTGTCCACAAGTCGAGACAGGATCGATAACTCTTCCCACCTTAACGGCTCCGAGACAAGTACAACTTTTTCCTCCCCATTTAATAAAATTTCTCTTTAAGGAATTATTTATTCACAGAAAAATATTTTTTATTTGCGGAAGCTCGCCGTAAGAATGATAACCTTGTTAATTATCTTTAAAAAATTATGTTCCTCTTCTCTCCTATCATATCAAGCGACTCAAACAGGATTAGCCCATCCCACTATGAACTTATAGGATTAAAAGATTATCTTCCCCTCTTGGTTATAAGCTTTAAAAATATTTTCAAAATCGATTATGGCCAGGGTCAGAGGACAATGGCTCGACGTGATTAAAAAGGCGTTACTTTAAATGGAGGATGCCCAAGTCATAATCATCTTATGTCATGCAATCTTAATTTCTTTAAATCCTTTCTCAAAAAAGTCAAAATATTACCCAAAAGCCTTTTATACTCTGCCGTTTCCGGTTGATTACTTTTTTCTAAAAAGGGCTATTAAACCTTTTTAAAATTCCTTCTCCGAAAATTTTTATTACGAGAGTTGCCCAATAAAAATATTCTCCTCCTAAACAGTTGTAATTACCGTAATTACTGAAATATAAAAGGATAAAAGGAAGCCCAACTCCAACCCTCGAAGTAAAAATGAGACCACAAGTCATAAAAAAACTAGAGTTGTTATTCCGGGGCCATCTTTTTAGGGCCCAAGCTTAAGGCTACTAACCCATTCAATCCAGGAAAAAAGATAAGATAAAATAGAAATTCCTGAATTTAATCCGCTCGTAATGAATTTCATTATGATAACGTTATCATTCAAGATAGAAAGACAACTTTAGAGGAAGAATATTCAGTGTCATTTGAATCTTAACTTGTTCTAAGCATCTGGCCTGAGATAAAAGGGTCTTTTTTTCAGTTAAATTTAACCCGAGCTCTCCTAATTAATTATTTCTTACCTGATTAACCAACTGTTGAAAGGGAGGCGCACCCGAATCAATCCTGTCCAGATCTGTATGCAAAGCAAAGTCACTCAGGGCTTTCCAGGGTGGTTGATAACTCTGAACTTCCACAGGATTCATACCCAAAGGACTCTCATGCCTAACAGGGCTACTAGCAATCATAGGAATACCCTGCATCGACCCATAGCCAAGCCTTTTCCCTTCCTGAAATAGATAAATTATTTTTATATTATCATCACAGATAACCCAATTATGTCATCTTTCCCCGAATCCGAATCAAATTCCTTTTTAATTCGCAACTGATACGGAACGACACGACCTTTTTAATTGAGTTGTAGAGGAAAACCCTCACAAAAACTGAGCAGTTATAGCATTCCCCTCTGTACAATCTCTTAAATAATTTAATTGTGAGCCCAAGCCACCCTGCTGGGATCACCCCAACACATAAAAAGATTTAAATTCTAAAAATAAAATCCCAAAATCCGCCTCCCAAAAACTCTCTTTCGCATCCGACAAGTGTTCAGTATTCGATTTCCAAGAAAAATAATGCCTCCCTTCAAAAAATCCTAACAGTATGGGCCATTCTCCTCTTCCTTTGGCCACTGCCTTTTTAATCCTTGTCATAACATGCATATGTCTCTCGCGAAAAATGATAATGCCTCAGATAATGAGGATGATGACATAGTAAATTGTTAAATAAACATTTGCTCATGTCATGGGACTGTTGTGGTTGAAAAAGCTCATATTTTTTTTAATATTTTTACTGGGTTAAGCCAAGCATCATCCCCGTCCCAAATTCATGCAATTTTTTTAAAAGCTTCAAAAATATTTACAAAAATATTATGTAATATATGTAGTGAGTAAGTGATGAAGCAATCAACGAAAAATTTGTGCCAAAAAAATTACAAAATGAAAAACTTTATTCAAACAAAAAAATCTACATGTTAACAAAAACCAAAAAACCCATTTAAGCTAAGTTATTTTTTAAATGCGCTACAAGTAATTGTACAAATCAGTCTTAGAATTAAGAGATCTCATCCCAATTAATACATACAAGGAACCCGGGTAAACCCGCGATATCTGTGATGGCCTTGATAATGTACCTTTTCTTGTTGCTGCATCTGCTTCATTAAAATAGCCTTCTTTTTATCCTTACACCTCTTGTTCTGGAACCAAACTCTGATTACTCTTGGACTCAATCCTGTCATCTCAACTAACTGTTCCTTCATTAGGGCATCCGGCCTTGGATTTGCGTTATAGCAGGTTCTTAAAGTATGTAATTGTTTCTCATTCAAGACTGTCCTGACACGGGTAGGTTTGCCCTCCCCAGACTTGCCGTTCCCTCTGCCCTCCCGAATCTTTCCAGTAGTTGGGGGTCCCGATTCTGAAGAGTCTGCAAGGAAGAAAGAAAAACTTTAAAGCTTTCCAAACACTTATCGATAACTTCCCCGGAGTAAACATCTGCTCTCTTTACTAGAGCAAATTCAATTTAACTGCTTTTAATGCATCATATTTCTATGCTTTGATCTCCTCTCCATTCCCTCCATTCCTCCCCGAGTGACATAAACTCAAACCTAATTTTATCATCCTTTTAAGCTCTCTCAGTCAATATTTTTCTCTCACTTTACCCCGCCTTAGTCACCCTATTATTTCATTCCTTCCAGCTTATCTTGCTTGAACTGAAGCTTATCATATTTCACCGTTTTAGCCTACCTTGCTCTCTCCTCCAGCTAAAATTTCACTCCATTATCGTCTCCCTTATCCTGTCAGAGGAAATATAACCAATCAACTCCGGAAGAAACCTGATATTTCAAAATATGCACATGTTTCTCTCTCTTCCAAATTTTTCATTTTTCGCCAACCATTCCATATTTTTTTTACAGTAGCCTTCCCCTTTTTTTCCGGGGGAGCAATTAATGAAATGGAATATTGATTGACAGGAAAGAGTTTGGGCTTTTGAAAAGTGTCAGTTTTTTTCATCCTAGATCTACTGATATGAAAACGTTCATGAAAAAAATTGACAAACAACTTGGTCTATGTTTGCTCGAACAAATATCAGTTTGTTCTATCTCTTTTCTCTGACTATTGACTTTCTGGGAAAACATGGACAATTCCACTCGACTAAAATAGATAACACTGTTTACTTACAATATTAAAAACTTTTTTTACATAGCGTGTGCTAATAATGTCCAGCCCATTATTTCCTCTTTAGATTCTCTGAAAAGGTTTAGATAACCTTTTGACCTGGCTTCCTTCATGCGATTTAAAAATGAAGAATTTGCATGTTCATAAAAACATGCGACATTTCAAGCCTGTCATTAAACAAAAGAAAAGTCCCCTCCGCAGGTAAGGCAGATGAACTTGTCCGGACTCGGGACTAGTGTGACACGTCACGGTTGTCATTCTCTATTCCCACTTGGTAAAGTCAGAAAAAATTATCCATACCCAAGAGACATATTCTGTGGCTGTGCCTACTCTTCAGAGCCCTGTACAAGTGGAGATGCATGTCCTACTCATCTTTTTCCCATCATGGGAATAATGACAGAGCTCAAAAGAGAGCTCAAAACCCACATCTCTTTTCTCTCTCTGTCCTTATCCATTTTTAATTGTTTTGGTTAGCCCAAACCCATTGTGAGGAAGCTACTGAATTATTCAGTGTGAAAATTCTCTTCCCCCAGTTAATCATTATCACTTGAAGAAAAAAATTAACCCAAAAATCTCAAAAACTTTTTCAGGTCACACTATTTTTGGCAGGACATACGACACGAGTCATAGCCGTCATTACATTTTTTAGGCCACCTGCTTCTCTACTTTTAATCTTTTCCCAGAAAACTTTTACACGTGTCTTTAAAAAAAATTAAAAATAGCTCCAACAAAATTCAACTACCTATTAACTTCCTTCAGAAACATTAGTATTCATCTTGTGAAATGCAAACACTTCCAAAATGTAAACATTATTCTCATATTCGCAATCTCTTCACAAAAAAAGTAAAAGCCGAACCTCTTCAAATCCCTTTTCTCTATTTACATTGCTTTCTCAGCCTCCTCCAGGGACTGACTTCTTCTTCGGTACAGAAGAGAAAAAACTAAGCTTCTTAAAAAATTCTCCATTCTTTTTTATTTTAAAAAGGTCACATAAGTGTAGACCTACCTGGTAGAGAAGAAGTTCCTCTCTCTACATTTTTAGTCTCGAGTGGAACTTATCTTACGTCGGCTTCTTTCAAATAAAATCTATTAAAATAAATATTATTTTACTTGCCGAAAAAAAGCCTTATTTACGCGTGCGCTTATTTCTCTCTTCAAGAAAAAATATTCCAAATCATTTACAAATCTTTTTTTCTCTCTCCTAACTCCTGCCAATTTGATCTACTCCCAAGAAGAAGAAAAAAACTTCGTCATCCCACATCATTCCTATCCTTCACCACAAAACTTGTCTGCGAAAAAAAAAATTGCCAAGAAGAAAAACTTCTCTCCCAAAAAAAATACCAACTCAACTCAACCCAACTCTAGCTCATGTCCTACCCATTCACGCACTCAACCATACCATTCCGCAGCCAATCCCCTCTCTAAATCTCTCAAACATCATCTTTCATACTAGTCAACTTGTACTGCAAGTCTCTACCTTATTATCTTAAACAAACTTCCCCTCCACCGCCATCACACATTCCTCTACTATTATAGACGGAAGTATATTTCTTATAAAAGAATGCATCTATTTTCTCTCTCCGAGAGAGGAATGGCGAGGGAGTGAAAAAAATGCATCGGTTCTCTCTCCCTTTCTTTCTCTACTCTCTCTCATAAAATGTTTCTCTTTCCCTCTCACTATAGAAAATGAAATTTTCATTGATTTTTCCATGAAAGGGAAATGGCTTGGTAGCTCCCAACCAGCCAACCACATCATACGAGCTCTAGAGCTCTTTACTTAACTGGATTTTCTTTTATGGTGACTACTCCATAGCATGCGATATGCGGATTGAGAGCTGATATTTTAGTCTGAGATTTTTCTCTCTCTCTTCTTTACTCTCTCCTTCTCAACAATGGAAACAATAGAGACGGAAGTAGAGAATAAAAGGGTGAAGTAGAAGGGGTATAAAGAGTAGTCAATATTTTTTTACATTTTCTTACCCGAATTCGAAGCTTCGTGATGAATAGGTGTGACAGCAGGCGGGGTATTCAACACCGACCCTTCCCCATTCACAGCTTTCTCTAGGACTTCGTGATCGTCTTTGCAAAATAGTCCGTCTTCTCTCAAAGCGAACTCGTCACCAGGCACTAACTGCCTCTCACAAGCCACACACCGGAAGCAATCCATATGATAGATTTTACTACGAGCTCGCATCACAAAGTCATTCTTGCTGAAGGAGAGACCACATTTCTCACATTTTGTACCGAATAGCCTAAAAACAAGAAGAAGAAAAGGGTCAAAAGACTTTTTAAAATCATCTCAACTTTAACTATTCTCTTCCCACTTACCTAACATAATCTCGTTTACAATACGTCTTCCCATCCCGAACGAAACAAGTACAGTTTTCATCCAAGAACTGATGACATTCCTGACACTTAAGGCAGGCCGCATGCCACTCCAAGTCCGGGGCTACGCGAAGTATATACTGGTCATGGATTTGAGACCCACATCCGACACACAGACTCAGCCGCCGCTTTTCTGCAAGATAGCAAAATCCTTCTAGAATTTATTCAATTAGTTCTAAAAACTCTTTCCTTTTTAAAATCAATTTCCCTTTCACAATTTCACAAAGTCATCATCCTAATCGCTTAATTAATAGGCGCATGATCAATCACAACCCTTCCAATTCAATACCTCTCTAAATCAGATCTATTTCAATCACGATTATTGATCACACACCCCACTTGTGCTTTTTCATTAATGAGCCATGCACAATTCTAATCCTTTTTATCCAGCCACACCTCTCTCTAAAAGTCTGTGATTAAAATCGATTCGAATCGCTTCCCAATCCCCAGCCATATGTCATCTTTACAAATTATTTCTCATAAATTATTTTAATTTCCCTAAAAGACCAGAAATACCTAATAATTCATATTATTAGCCTTACATTCCTCTATTTCCGGCCCACTGACCCTTAATAAATAATCTAAATACTCTAGAAAAATATTATTTTACTCGAAAATATTATATTTTTCTCATAAATGCCAGAAAATCCTTTCCCTAATCCAGCTTTTCCCATTACCCAACAACAAAACCAGCTCAGTCATCAATAAAACCCTTTTCTTTCCAACAACTCATGTCGAAATCATCC
>JAHZMU010002056.1:0-10516 GCA_027743725.1 Rambutsinella grinnellia | reverse complement strand
GTGAGATTAAACTTTTTAATTTTTATAGAAATAAGTGGAGCAATCCAATTTTAATTTCCAAAAGTAATCTTCCAAAATTACTAATTTTAAATCGGTCAATTTTATCCGTTACCTTGATCGAATGAGAAAAAAATGAATTTGATAAATTCATGAAAGGTCAGTCACAGACATTTTCAGAGAACAGGAATCCCACCAAAATCGTGAATACCGAATGATGGATGGGCTACAATTGAAAAACAATTTCCGTCACAGTTTCAATCTCAAAGAAATATTTTTCTGCATTCGCTTCTTTTTTTCAGCTGGGAAGAAATTTTCACGTGTATTGCCATTATTATTGTTTTGAGAAATAATTCATGCGTCTGGCAGAGAAGAGCCTATGTAGAGGAATGTTATACTGACAAGTTCTGCATAAGCAACTAAAATTACAGAGTAGAAACCATGAATTGACTTTTGAAGATTTAGACATAAAATTACCGGTGACCATTAGTATGCATGAATGAGACCGTGCGCTCTCCTCTCGAAAAACTTTGTATTCCTCACTGTAATTTAGCCCGTCTGTGAGTTTAACTTTATAACATTATTTTTTTCTTACGGGTAGTGGAAAAAATTGAGTTTGATTTGGGAAGAGGAAGCGCATAGTCCGCAAAATAGTTGCACGTTCAATGGACGCGACAGGACCAAGGATGTTTGAGCACTTATTTCTGCCCTTTTTTTAGTTGAAATATTTGAGAGTAGAACTTTTTTCAATTGCGAGGCTCGGCTCGATCTAAATTGTCGAAATTGGTAGAAATTCGTACCTACTTATTGAAAACTTTACCGAAATAAATACGGTTAGAATTTAGCGAAGGCAGAAATAAGTCGTGCCATGGTCCACTGTAATTGTAGCTTTGCTTTTTTGGTCTGATTGAAACAGAAACACAGGAAGAAAATGAACAAAGAAAATTGAATAAAATATTCGTAGCCCTCGTTTCTATCTGTTTGACTTGGCATTAATTTTACTCTCCTTTCTTCCAAAATAGTTTATAGCCACCTCTGCTCACACTCTGGGGTTGGAGTGAACAACTAATTCTCAAAAGAATAGGAAAAACATTGAACATGCTTATTTATACGAATAAATATCAGGAGGAAGTAAAAGGGTTACAACAAAAGAAAATATTTCGGTTTAAAAAGCTACTATTTTGCATTGTGAAAATAGATATTTTCCAAACGTTTGCCATTGGCTGACACAAGAGGAAATGGAAAGGTGTGCGTATTCACTATCCACACATAAATTTTGTAGCCTTTTTAAAACAGCGCCTCTAAGTTGGAGCCTTTTCGTTGAAAATTATTTTTTAGCTGTTAATGGAAAAGCAGCAGGAGTAAGAGTACTGATATGAAACTGTTATTTGGAGAAAACCCCAGGAGCATTTATGCATCTTTAATAGATGGTTGCATACGCTTCTTGTTTTCCCTTCCAGAAATCCAATTCAATGGCTACTGTCTGTCTTGTAGAAATATATTGGCTTATTATTCACTGTGAGATTGTAGGAGGTAAAAAGCATTTACAGTTAGAGAAAGAAAACCTATCCATTTAGATATCAATTATAGGAAGGGAGAAAGAGAACTAGATTGGGCAATTAATTATAAAAGGAGACGAGAGGGAGTGAGTGGTATACAGTTGATAATTCAGACCGAAATGAAAGGAGAAAAGTTGGTCAATGTTGATTTTCGAAATTAAACAGTTTCAATTCCAAATTGGATTGTTTTTAATAAGCTTGTTAGAAAGACTATAAAGTTTCCGTTTTTATAATGAGATTTATTCTCCAGTAATAAATGGGACGTTGTAAAAATTTGCTATGAACCTTATTGTTGACCTCATCACTAGAGATAGTTGGAGGAAAAAAGTTAATTTTAAGGAGAATCCCCAAGATCCTACTTTATAAATTAAAAATTCTCTCCATATTTCCTTCAAGCCAAGAGAGACATAATTCACAACAGGACATGGTAATCCCCTCTCTTTTCCCTACTAGTATTTTTTCATTCACCTCAGCAAAAAATATAGAAGTGGAGTGGGATCCAAAAGGGAAAAGAGAGGAAGAGGGACGCGTGGCAATGTGCATGTTATATTACTTTACCAACACCACCGCCGCCGCACACAATACGCCATAACTCAATAAAGGAAATAAAATGAGAGCACACGTAACACCATTACTCTCTCCGCTAATATATTCACCCTCTTGAGTTAGCATTGTTTCAAGGAATTCACTGCTTTCTTTTCAAATAAAACAAATTCGAAGAAGTGGTAAGATCCATATAGCATTTTGGTTAAGAGCTTCCTATTTTGCAGTGGAGTATTTAAAGGTTTTAGTCAATTATGTTTGTAAGTAGCTATGACTAAAATCACAGTTGATCAATTTTCTTGCAAAACCGTGGAATATTTGAACATAGGTATGTCAGCCACATCGTAATAACTTGATGGTATATCGTGTTAGCTTGATTAAAAATTCAGCTAGTGTATCCTGAGCCGGTAGTCCAATTACTCACCCCATTTTCTCCACTAGATCCCTCCCTTTAATGAACTAGTCAATAATTTGTTCACAGATTTTTATTTTGATTGGGCCGGCTGGATTTTTCATTATATTTTTATAAAAGAAAGTCTATAGACAAAGTACTTTGTTTCTTTTCAACAAACAAATGGAGCCTTACACAAATCATATGTGGTCATTTTTCTTCTTTCCACTCCGAATATTCTTGCAGGTAAAAAATGCATTTTTATTCATGAGAAATTCATCCCAACTCTATCAAATGAAAATGTTTCATTCACACCCCACTTACTTTGCATTTAATTTACTACAACTCTAAACTCTCATCGTTTTTCTCTCCCAGAAACTAACTTTTGCATAAGTACATTCATCATTTCCCTGACTTTTAACATGCGTGCATGTGTACATTTTACATTTGAGTAAAATCATGCCCACGGTGATTCATTTACGTCTACATAAGAGAAAGAATAAAATCATCCCTTATAAGAAAAAAAGTGAGCTGACTATGATTTGTGTCTCTTTTAAACTTGTTGACTTTGTCGGTCCTCTCTTGCCTAGTGTCCGTTGCTTGTATATTTACTTACAGAAATTAGTTTCGCTCTAGCTCTCTAAAGGAAAACAAAAGGAGACACTCTTCCCAGCCCTTATTACTTATTCATAAATGCTGATTCTATTAAAATTACAACAATTCATAAAAAGTTCTTGCCTTTCATTTACTTTTACCTTTTGTACTCCCTTCAATAGCTGGTATTTAACGTGTGTGGCTTTTCTTCGCAGAAACATTTTTTCAAGGACCGCACCTGAATGAAATAAGAGCTCCTTTTTCTCTCCTCCAAAAATATGAATGAAACCATTCAATACTTGGGAACTATTCTTATCTTTGCATAGATATTTGTAGCTCATTCCTCTATTGAACCGTGACACCGCATCGTACACATCGCAATTATGAACCATCCATTCTCATGCAAATCCCAATTTTTAAATTTAGAGTACTTATTGTCCCACTATTACTCACCAATCAGTTCTCGCGCACTCGGGGATGGGATTGAGATGAAGGGGAAAACTTTTTTAATTCAGAGGAAGCTTCCCGGAACGAACGGTTGAAGATTTATTTCTTCATTTTTATCCCCACCATACTTCATCCGCTTTTAGGAGAGAGAAGGCCCTACCCTATTAAAATTTTTGTATAGAATGGCGATGTAGTGATGAGTAACGATGAGTAAAGTTCGGAACGTATGTATCCTACTATTAAATGAAGGAATTCTCATTTCTCCCTATAATGGAGGGTGTGAACCATATTTGCTCCTTTTATTTACTTATTTAACTCAATAAAGGTTTATAGTTGACACTGCTCCTATGTATCGCATCCTTTTTTACTCTTAGAATTATAAAGCATGCCATTTTTCACAATTTCTCAACGTGATATGTGAGCCTCTCCTTATTACAATTTTTCTTGCCACTTATTTCCTTTCAGAGGAAAAAATAGAGTTTGAGTGAGGATTAAAATAGGCTGATTTACCTCCTCCAACTTAGGAGGGAGGAGGGTCTCACCCTCCAATAATTTCGTATCTTATGTTATCTCAAAGAATTCCCTCTATGTGGTCCAGAGGGCAAATGGAAGCTGTACAAGAGAGGAAGAATCGATCACACAACTCTTTTTTTCTCTTCACGAGCAAAATTCAAAGCCAACATTACTTAAGTATCAGGGTAAACTAAAAAGGGTTGAATTTTTTCCTTATTCCAAGTGTGAAAGTAATAGAGAAGCTTTACCTTCTAGATTTATTACCCGGGACGGGGCTCACGAGTATTTATTCCGGGAAACGTCTTCCCACTTTTCGTGCTTTCTTTCGATGAGCAAATGCTTCCATAATTTTCTCAGTTATTTAGGAAAAAGAAGAAGAGAGAGTGTGCATCTGACGGAGTAAAAAACGGGAACCGGATCACGCTGGAAATAACAGCCACTCGACTATGATATATCATTAATTGGAGGAAGAGAAATGATTTAATACGAAACAATACAAAATCACTCCAGGAACAAAGCCTGGAGCAAACCAAATGGTAGCACCATCTAAGAATTTCGTTGGGTTGATCATTGCAAGATGTAATGATGGTGATCCTCATCATCATAAAATATCAGTATAATGTTGCTCCTACACAAGCCGAGTGTTACATGTAATAAATTTTGGAAAGAGAATATAATAGCAATACCTTAATTTTCTCAGCAGTGTTCCAACTAATATTACGTATATTAAGCGGCAGGAGGGTGCTCCAGAAAGAAATGGAGGAATCGAAAAAAGAAAAAAGCATATCATCAAGGAATGGAAGGGGAGCTGATCTTATGAGATTCAAAGGTAAGGGAAGATGATGAGGAAACGCGGGCAATAAGCCAATAATTTTTGTTGGAGATAGATACGTCGCGGTGATTTCTTTTTCCCACTTCTCTCCAAGGAATTATATCATTTGAAATGGTTCAATAGCAGAGTTGTTTCGACTAGAATATAAGTTGTGTGGTGGCAATGAAAAAACTTTTTGTTTATCTTCTCTAGTAAAAAATGACGAAGGGAGAAAAGAGCAGAGAATAAAACATTAGCCGAAAAAGTTGTCTTGTGTCTGATGTTCTTTACCATTTTCCCTTGATGATGATGATATGCCACCCTTCATATATCTTTCAGAGTTGATACAAAATGTATAAAGTACAATAGTTTTGCATTTGAGGAAATAACAATGTTCTCATATCGCCTTCCTATTAACAGCTTATAGTCGTAAGTCAACGAAAGTTTTTCTTGAGAGGAAGAAGAAGCTTGCGAGGATATGAGATTGAGAGAAATAAGAGAGTTTCCTTGATAAATGTTGGAGGAGATTCTTCCACAAGAAAGTCTCAAGTTTTCCATTTCTGATTTGCTCAGCTGTATGCGCTTCTGCACCGCTTGTGTTGTTTGATATAAAACAGAAAATAAAGTATTTCTATATTTATTGCGTGTTGCATAATATATAGGGAGAAACTTGAGATATACACTGGAAGGTTTTTGGAGTAATATCTTATCCTGTCGAGTGTAAATCTTCGGGTGCTTTTACTTTTTTGAAGTGTAGGAAGATCCTCGAAAAGGGGACAGCGGACACAACCGTCGAAGGGAAGAATTTGGATGGCAAAAAATAACTTGCTTCTCTGCTTTATCTTTAAGAAGTTCTGAAAAAGTCAAGCTCAAAAATACTTTTTCGGAGGGAAATGTGATTCAAGAGATATGCAACTCCAGCCTCCTTCCTCTAACTGATGTTTCCCTGATGATGGAAGAGATCAGAGATGATCAAGAGGGAGAAAGAAGAACATAACGGAAATCATTATGGCCTTTCTCACCAAAAACTTTGAGAAAGGTGGGGGATAAGTAAATGAATTGGTGGAATAATGGCATTAAGAAGATGTACAGTGTTAATTAAAATGGTGGTAATTAATATAAATTTCACTAATTATTTTTCTCTCTCTCGGATGAGCTGATGTTATCCTGGAGGTGTTGGATCGTTTCATGTTCATTCGGATGATGCTTTGATGAATTTAAATTTTTATTGTATAAAAAGCCACAACTGCTCAACGTTTACCATTTAAATTCATATCTACCCTAAAAAATTCCTTGTCTGATATAAAAGGAAATTCATATTGCTACTCAAGTGTGTTTAATTTCCAAGATAAGAGAGAAAAAATTAAGACTTTTTTCCGTAATTTATTACACTTTCTCTCTCCCACTCTCCCTATGCATAAATACACTTTTTTATCCGTCTATTTTTATTTTTTAATGGAAGTCTACTCTCTTGTCATCTTACCATGCATATTCAGTATTGGATGGGAAGGGAGATGGAAGACAAAAAAAAAGTTGTCTTGCACTACGCCAGAAGTAGCAGCCGTTATCGCTCGCCATAACTTCCTACTTTCACTCGATTAAAATTTCTTTTTAAATTTAACTTTTTTCCGAGAGCACAGTAATAACTCAAGGGCTGTCACAAGAAGATATAAAAATTCGATGTGCATTAAAAGTAAATTACATTTTTTTAAAAGAGACCATCACTCGCTTTTTTCAGAATAATTATGGGCGTAAGTTGGAGAAAACAAAAAATGGGAATAAATCTAGCATATTAGCAAGCGCGCTGGTGTCGGTCTGGCTCTATTAAGTCATTTAAAATTTTAACTATTTAACTATTCCAAGTATTAAAATCGATAAGAGCTATCGATGAGATGCTTATGGCTTTTTTGAAACATATGCTTTTTGTTACTCGTTGATCAAAAGTGAAAAGAAATGGAAACTAATATTTCTCCAGTATTCTAGTCCAAATGATCAAAGGTTTTGTTTTGTCTAAAAAATTCTATATCATCAGGATTTACGCCTTGGCTCCATCTCCGACTTTTGTACTCTTGCCATATCCCTAAGAAAAAGGTCATATATTCATTTTCGCCCGTTGATGACGCTCAGTCGGTATTATGCGGTGTGTGGAAATATGTGAAAAATGCTCATTCCACTGCTGATTTGTTTCCTTCGTTTATATGTGGCTTCACTTCATCATCACGGCTTTTTTCTGTGGCTCTCTCCACATCCCAAGCTTAGGTCATGTTTCATACTAAAACTGACTTTTTACTTAGCCCAACTATAATTTTTTGACAGGGAGCAAAAAATATTGTAAATGTGCTGTTCCCATACGTGAGCCTACATCTATCTCTTAAAATGAAGAAGGAGTTCAAGAAGGGAATTTGTTTACTCCGGCTTCCATTTTTTTCTTCCATTGGGCTCTCTCCTCCACAAAAAAAAAGAGAATCGAGTTGGTTTTGTATTTCCCAAGAAAATTGCAATATGGAGTGAGCGCCAAGAAAAAAGTATTAGTTGCGAGAAGGATGGATGGTTGGAGGAAAAATGGAGGAAGTTTATATATCTCGTTGGCCCTTTCAACCAGAGTTGAGGCACGTACCACTTGCAAAGCTTAAGTAGAAAGTGTTATCGTACTTTTTTCTTCTCTTCTTAGATACATTTTTATATGATGAAAATATGGCATGTTCAAAAAAGAGTGAAATATATTTCTCCTCACGACAACTCATGATGATATATGAGAAGCTTTTTGAGTTGTGTGTGAACTCGCTATTTGCGTCGTCTCTGCCTCATCATAAAAGGATGTTGCCTTAAGTCAACAGAAAAATGAAAGCCATCATCAGAGCCAAAACGAAAAGAAAAATTTTTAAGAGAAAAATTTTTCTTGAGAGGAAAGCGCTCAAGAAAAAAAGGAGAAAATAAAAGCATAAAAATATATAGACACGAGCAGCACTTTTTAATGTTTTTGTTAGTTACTCGTTTTTTCTCCACTCTGTCTGACAAACACGTATAAAATGTATCCAAGTCAGGTCATCATAATGATGATTCCAGGATCTCTCTCGTCATCATTTCATCGCATAATGTTTGTATCTCTACATAAATTTCTTGAACCGTCTTAGTCATAATCATCATCATCATTTATAATCTAGACTGCCACTGCTCCTAATGTTGATTCAGTTCTTGTGACCTATCCCGACCAAGAGAATATTTTTAGGAAGTTCCTACAGGGAACGTTACATCATCTAGCTATCCAAGCGGCATCTCATTTTTTTCTGGAAGTGATATGCCAAGACCCAAGTTATGAAACCGCGTGGAGAGCACACGAACCAAAAAAGAATGGAATGGAGCACACACATTCATAGCCTCTCTCATTTTTTCTGGAAGTGATATGCCAAGACCCAAGTTATGAAACCGCGTGGAGAGCACACGAACCAAAAAAGAATGGAATGGAGCACACACATTCATAGCCTCTCCCATCCCCAGCTCTGTGCTCTTTCAACAAACTATAATAAATATGGAGACAGCATAGAGCACATCTATCACGATTCGGAATAAAATTTTTGACATGTCGTAACTCATGGGGACACTATTTATCATCGGTTTTTTGTGCAAGACTGCTTCTGCTCTCGGAGCCTCTCTCCTATCTCGTACACAACCACTTCCATATCAGAGAGTCCCTAAAAACCTTCCAGCGAAGTAATAATGCAATGTCCCTAGCTTTATGTGGGATTGCATTTTTAGATAGAACTTTTTTCTCTTCTCTCTGAGCCCTTGTTCCGCTGCCAGTGCTTACTTAAGAAGATAGATGAATTTTTTCTCTTCCTCTTTACTACTCTGGAAAGAGAGAAAAAAACTAATATAAAAAATACGAATGTTATGCTTACTTCGCACCGTCTGTTTCTTCTTCCTTCCTCTCCTCAGCGTGCTCTTCTGCATGCACATTATATATCAAGTTGGAGGAAATAAAAGAGAAATGGAAAAATGGGAGAAGAGAAAAAAAAAGAAATGGAATTTTTTGTCAGAAAAAGTCTTTACTATTGCGGTTCCTTACTATTTTCTCATGAAGAATTACTATACAAAAGACGTGTATATATTACTTTATGAAAAGTATGGGAGAAGGGAGCTTTATCGTCTTGCCAAAAATAGTTGTGTGTAATTTGTGTCTGGTTGAAGAGTCTTCTATGGAGGATAGATTGGATAGGCTCCGCAGTTTCGGGTAACAAGTAGCAGAGGCGGGCAAAAAGCAGTTAGAAGGAAGAAGCGTTTTCCTAAAGCTGGAAGCGAGTTTTTTAGAATTCCGTTCCAAACAACACGTAGAAACTCTGCGTCTTGCTTAACTTTTGGAGCTCTCTGGAAATGATGATGAGAATATTGGTACATGTAGTGGATATATTAGAGCGGAGGTGATAAATCAAGGGAAATACATGGAACTCTTATTTATGAAGTGAGGATGGAAAACGAATTTTTCTCTATAGCCAAAGTCCAAAATGCTAGAAGCAGGAATATCTTTGTGCTGAATCATCGGAAGAGATGCGATATTACGGAATTCTGGAATTTATCAGCAAATGAATGAAGGAAGGGAGATGCTGTTTGATGAAAATTTACAAATACCTTTGGATTTGACCATTGACTAATGTTTACGTCGTTTATTAACGCTTCTTGCAAAAATGTAGTAGTCTAAGTCAGTAGGTGTCTTTTCATGATCAGTATAAGCTGTAAATCGACGAATGCTTTTACTAAAGAAATGATAGAAGTTCCCATCATTTCCATAAATTCCTGTGACCTTTACCCTTGTCACTGCACTAGGGAGTCAACATGAAAAACATGCAGGTAGGTTCGGCACACAACAAAGGGCTCCAAATTAATTCACTGATTCATGCCGGGCTACAATGATATTCTTTAAAAAAGCTAGCCCTTGAATTTTTCTCCTCCAATACCCAACCCATTGTCCCTTCAAGTATCCATTTCCATCCATTATATAGTAGAATAAACACCTTAAATTTTCTATTTAGGTTTAGTTTAATTGTAAAAAAAGGGAACAGTAAAAAGGGGAAATCAAGGTGAAATTTATTACCAAAATGTATATAAATTTCCTCCACTTTTATATATAGCTTATGCTTCTGTTCAGCTATGAAAAGATCAGGTCCGTGGGTATCCTACAAATGAGATAAGGACCACCCTGACCCTTTTTTACGATAAATAATTTGATTTTAAATACTCTTTGCTTTTTAAAAACTCTTTTCTAGAATAACAGCAGTCTAGCAGGAAAGCTATCCTTCATAGCTTGACTACTACTGATCTTGAATAGAAAGTTTTTATGGTTAACTAACCAACTCCTTCTGTTGTATTCTTCCCTGGCTAGTAATATATCCCATTTCTATTTTTACTATTGTTATGTGCCCTTGATGAACCCCACAATGGCACCTGATTTACTAGTGAAAATCGAGAAGGGTTGGTGGTGGTGATATTTGAGGACTCCTCCTTTATTCCAAGTCTGAAAAACGTCGGGAACTCTCTCTAAATATTCTTCTCTTCATTCTGTTGTGATAGCTTGAATTAAAAATTCACTTCTGGACTCCACTTATTCCTCAAAATTTATCTCTTTTGCTGTTGGCTCTAACCTGACACCTTCAAGATTCTTTGAGA
>JAHZMU010002055.1:0-18135 GCA_027743725.1 Rambutsinella grinnellia | reverse complement strand
AAGAACACGTTTTCCAATTTCACGGATTTTCTGGTCATATCCTTGATTAACTTGTTACTTGAAAGGTATCTGATAAAAATAAAAATGTTCATTTTCTGACTACTTCATCGACAATAAAACCTAAATTCATATTTAAACCAAAAGCTCATCCACGGTAAGAAACCCACTACATATTTAGATGAGAGCACACATTAAGGAATAGAATTAATAGAATGTTTTTGCAACAATACTGTTCAGCTATCATGGAATTCCTTTAATTTCATTTAAATCTCACGTGTTCATTCCATTCTCTCATTCAAAGCTTCTTTCTTCCATTAGCAAATAGAACTAGATACTAAAATATAATTGAAATGAGAACGGCACTGCTCTTCTTTCTCTCATCACATCATCACCATCATCATCTCCTATTCTCCTCTCTACTCCTTTTCTTTTTTCCGTTTCCTCCTCTTTCTTCCTCCCTACCTTTTCCCCATTATCGCGGAAGAAAGCGGGAAAAAGTGGAAAGGACTTGGAAAATCAGAAGAAAATGAAAAGTGGGAGGACAATAGAAAATCGCAAGGATAGAGCAAGCAGCTTCCACTATTTATTATCACCCGTTCCTTATATCTCTTCTGTTTGTTGCTGACTCCGTTGTTTAGAGGAAGTGCACAAAACTCTCCTTTGATATATTACACAGTGAGATGACAGAAGACTAGGAGAGGACTGTCTCTGAGTGGAGAGAGAAAGGGAACGTGAAAGAAGGAGGAAGTTGAAGAAGAGGCAAGGCTCTTGCGCTCCTCTCTCTCTCCTATTTTTCCTCACAGTATCTTTTCTCTCATTCTTCTTCCCTTTTACTTTTATGCAACTTTTATTCCTTTTCTCTTTCCACTTCTTTTCTCTCCTGTTAAGATCTTGATGCTCTTCTCCTCTCATGATGATGACAACAACGAGATGCTTTTATCTAACAAGTTTTCTACACGTACTAATAAATATCAGAGGAGGGTAAAAGATGAAAAGGAAGTTGGCGAAAAGAAAGTGGAGAAAATGGAATTGAATACGGAGAGGGAAGCCCATTGTAAAATACTAGATTTCAGGTATGTCGTCTCGGGGCGTGTTCCATATTCCATTTGTTTGAGAAAAGACTGCAAAGCAAGGGAATGCCTATGATCAGAATGAAGATAAGGTGAAAGGTAAGCAACGACTCTATTTTTATACGGGATTATGTATTAATTTAAATGCTCTCCCCTTACAATCCAAACTCTAACGATGGGATAAAGTAAGTGTGATGCAATACACTTTTCAGATTGCTTAATACGGTAGAACTTTTAGGCAAGCGTAAAAACTAGTATACGACGCATATAGCAAGGCTGCCACTAGCACAATTTTTTTATCTTTTCAATTCTGATATGCATTCAATTCACAAGAGCAACAAAGATTTCCAGGAAAATGGAGGACAATACAATCCGAAAAATCTTGGAACAAGGAACAAACTCCTTTCCCTGTGAGAGTGGAACGATGAGGATGTCAACAAGAGGAAGAGAAACAGAATTGAATTGCTCTTATTTCAATCTTCTCCTTTCTCCCATTGCATTTGATACTGTTGATAGTAGGTTCTTTCCAAGCTTTTTCTCTTATCTTACTTAATATATGTACACTTTTCTCTCTTCATCATCGTCATGATCAGAAATTCCCTTCTTATTCCACTACTCTATTCCCCCTTCTTTCCCAACAACAAAACAAACTTGGTTTCTTTCTTCCTCTATTCATTTATCTTAGTTACTGGAGTTTCACTCGTCTACCTCTTTATTTTCTTAGCTCACTTTTTCGCAATCGAGAAATCTTTAAAACTTCTCTCGTGTGTATTGTACATGATCAAAAAGCTTTTCCCTTTGCCCTTTCTAGAAAAACTTTGTTCTTTACACTAATCCATATGGAATTGTTTGTGTGAAGGCTTAGAAAGAGCGTAATGGATTAGAAAAAACAATTCAAATTCTTCAATCTCTCCCCCGTTGACAAGAAAGGGCGCACAAAATAGAGAAAACAATTATCATGTGCCTTGGCTAAATGAAATTGTGCATAATTCATCATCATTAATTTCACAAGGGAGACTCCACTGGACATTTAGAAGTTGGTTTATCTCAACTTTTTTTTAAAACCTTGTGAACCAGTCGGCGGCCCAGGCTCCACAAAGTCTAGCTTTTTCTTTGACATTTCTTCCTCTACCTTGACTTGACGTGGTAGAAAAAAATTCAAGGATAAACCAAGTAATCAGATGCTTCAAAGTCCTTCAGGTGTTTAGGCCAAAGTAGTATTTATCTGTATTTTGTGAAACTGATGCCGCTATTCGGCGGTGAACAAATAGCCCTGTCTTTGCAAGGAGGGGGCAATGAAACGAGAAGGGATTTTACTCTTCATCAAGATCATCTAAGCGCATAAGGGAAAATGTATTCGTGCATGAATACCTACATGAACTAATAGGGATGATGAAACTTCTTGCTCACTCAAGACAATCCTTAAACATTTCCTTTGCATCAGGATTCATCTCGATTCGGCATCCCTTTTGTTGACTCCAGAATGTCTCCTGAGCCAAGTTGTTGACGTGGTTGTCGTTGTCATGCTCTAAGGTTTTGTCGTGCTCATCTTTTCATAGTAGAATAGGTGTGTGTAGTGCGTACCTTACAAGAAAAATATGTGGATGGCTGGACAGGTAATAGGAAAGACCTGAGTAATAATCTTTATGGTAATTGTTACAAGCCATATAACAGTTGGAAGAAGCAATAACAATAATAATGCAATAAGGATTCACTCCGATACTCAGAGTCCCCTGTTATTTATGATGGAGGGAGAGGAGTTTAGGATGGAAGCAGTTAAGAAAAAATCTATTGTCATTTTTTTGTATCTAGAAACACTACAAAGTGAAGAGAGAAAGAGAAGGGAAATGAAAAGACAATTTTTATGAGACGAAGACGATGATGACTAGGCAAGATGAGAGAATGGAATACTCCTCTGGAGTTATATTAGTATAGAGAATAAAAGCGTTCTGTGGATGACAATAGGTATCTTAAACAATAGGTCAAATTCCTTCGCTGACCCCTAAAGCGACGCCTCGCAGTCTCTCACGAACGACAGAAGGCAAAACGGAGAAAAGAAGAGGACAAAGGTATCTGCTGGATAAATCCAAAGAAATTGTTCTTCACTGGAGTAGTCTAGAGATATATGTATCCTGTCTATTTATCTTCTATTAACACGGTCCAGTCAACCCAGAGCTTTTAAGGAGGATTTCATACGGTGTTACTTACAATCTTAAGGAAATCTTCATCTTCCAGGAATTTCCTCTTTCTTTATGAGTATTTCTTCTGAGAAAATGGATAAAAGAGGGGAAAATAAGATAATGGGAAAAAGTTATTAAGTTAAGCGGCAATTGAAGCATGGAATGATACGTGTTTATTTTACTGTGTAGAGCGAAGATGACTTTGAATTGACAGGAATCGAATTTATTTCAGACTTCGATGAGGTGGGAAGTTTTAATAGATTTTTTTCTGAATCAGGTCGATTTGTTATAGCTGGTTTGGCCTATATTAATGGGATTGATAAATTCGAGTCAATTAGAATGATGACTTTGTATCTTTTGTGATGTCGAAGTAATATAATGAAATTGAATGAGAAGGGAAACTGGGCTGGCCAATCTTAACCATCTGCATTGTCAGTAGGCAAGTAGGAAAGGTACAAGTTATTTTCTACAATAAAATGTTTATTGTTAGGATAAAGCTCTTGAAAAAATATCGTGTCATTTCCTCTCAATTCAATTCTAAAATGATTTTTGTGCAATACCAAGAGTGTAGATGAAAAGGTAGCAGAAGATGAGGAGGAACTGTCGCAGGAAATTAAATTATCTAGTTTTAATTTCAACTTAAATATCAACAGTTAACTATTAAATCAAGTATATTTACATCTTTTTAATTCGGATCTCGAATGAAATCTAACACTGATGTTCATAATCTCTCGACTTTCAAACCCTTTCCTTCCAGCCGTCTTCAATCTCTCCTGTCCAGACCCGACTTTATTTTAACGTCATTTATACTTAAGTGTCATTTTTCACCCCTCTTAATCTCCTCTTTTGAGCCTTCGTCTTTTTTTATTAATATGATTTCTTTTTTGATTACGCAGACAAAGCATCATCTATCCCTTCTTCTTGTGCTTTATTGAGAAGATCATGGTCGTCACATTATGCATAATAATTGAACTATAATGAGATTATTATTTGAAGAAATAAAAACTAGCGTTTATAGAATAATGCACATATTCAGAGTATTAAATTATCATTATATTTTTACTTCTATTATTCCCTCTTGTCTTTTACAAAAAGGTATTCAAGTTGAGAGAAAACCAGAACAAGCATGATACATCAGACTAGTCGTTCACGTTTCTTTTGTAATCCGTTTTTTTTCTTAACACTTTCATGATTCGGTGTGAGATGGACGCTTTATCGTTTTCAATGATGCTTACTATCAACTTATTATAATGCTTAGATCATTAGCGTACATCTTAAGACACATGATAATGTCAGATTACTCACAAAAATATCACTCCAGACTTGTATCAAAGAAATTTAATTATACTTTTGATTGTTCATTTACAAAATAAGATTAGAATGAAAAGATTAACATTTTCTGACAACTCACGTAAATAAACAAAAGTTGCACTTACATGTTAATTCCTAAATATTAGATTCTTGAAAGAAAGAATACTTCATTTCTTGCAACGGAATAAAATAATTCCAGAAAGGTTCTAGAATAAGTATGAATTTAAAGGGTTATGTTAATTATAAATATGAACTCATCTCTCAATTCTCATCTTCCGGAATTTTCATGGCATATTACTCAACAGTTAAAAACGTTCGTAAGTTGTGAGGCGTGTCGTTCTGTAGTCTTCACTCCGGCAACTTTTCCTCAATCATTTCCACGATGAAGCCATAATGTACATTTATAAAGAAGTGGGTTCCGCAGGAGGGAGACATTTCATCCGAAACAATTAAAACAGCGAAAATAAACCTTTTGTTCTAGCAACTCTCCGTTCTCCCTCTCAAACTCTCCACACGAGCAATTACGAAAACAGAACTCTATAGTCATCACGTTAGATATGCTCGAAAAGTAACAACAAAATTCACTCAATTATTATCACCATTTTATTATTTTCTCCACAAAATTTTCGTTCTCTTTTCCTCTGACATGAGCGCATAGCAAATACAACAATCAAAAAGTTAAACGTATTCATCCGAGTCTCTCTCTTTTCCTTCATTTCGTTTTATACTTTTGCATTATAGTTTCCCTGCTTCCTGCTGAGACTTGTTTTTGTTTTGTGATTGTGAGCGAGTCCTAAAACCGAACAAGAAAACTTTATTGTTTCTACTGTCATTTTATTCCACATAGGAGGAATCATGACGTGGACATTTTGAAGAAAACAATTCAATTACTTTTCTCTCTCTTTTTCTCATTCAACAAAAAACTTTGTTTCCAATTTGGAACAATGTTGCAAGAATATAAAACAACTGCTACTGTTCTCTCTGGTTGAGAATGTTGTTCATTTCCACCTAATAGTTTACAATGGCAAATGTATATAATTATTTGTGGTTTAGTTTCAATCATACAATTCTCAACAATCACTATTTTAGTTTTGGTATGGGAGCAATATTAAAAGTAACTTTTATAACTTTTATAACTTTGTTCTTGCACAGCTTCTTTCGTTCCCTTCTATTCCCAGAACAATTCAATTAAGGTTGAAATAAAGAGGTTAAAAATGGGCTCCGCTAATTGTAAGCAAGCACACCTTATCCTACTCGAGTTACATCATCATCTCCATTCTTCACCGTCATCCTCCTCTGAAGAGGACAAGTGGTGAGAGGAAGAAAACAAGAACAAAATAAGAAGCCATAATTCAAGCTTGTGTAAGTAACTCTCTCGAATCAAGAGAAGCTGAGCGGTTGAGCTCTCAACCACTTTTCGCTACATTATTGACTCGTCATCTTGTTCACATTTTAAGGCATGAGTTTCTCAAAGGGTTACAAAAATAGACCAACTGCTTACTTTTCAAGTGGTAAGAAGTTGTATACCAGCAGCGGAACTAAGGAAATTGACAAGAGAATTCAAAGAAATTGTGTCCCTTCTGCTCTAAATACAAATGTTAACAGGATTGATTAAGTGTTGTTACTAAATTCAGATATTTTATTGAGCTTCTTAAGAACACTTGAAGTGGATGGAAAACACGAAGAGATTTCGGTGTCTTGAGACTGAAAGGTAAATCACAAAAGAATGAAGAAGCCATACAATTGTTGAGAGTTTCAGCTTCAAGAGCCCTTTCTGATGTTACGTAAAACAATTAAATTATTATGATTGTTCAACAACTGCAAATGTCTTCCATGACTTTCATAAATCCTGCATAAGCATAACAAATGTCTTAATCTTGTGAAGGAAACTCCAATTAGTTTTCCTTAAAGAAGAAGAGAACTGAAATAGCTTAATCATTATTGGATGACCTAACAATTTTTGGAAGCTAAACATATGCCAGATTATCCCTTGAAATCATTCTTGACACTTTTGCTCGATATGCCCACATGATAAATTGATTAACGTTTTTTACAGTTATGTAAAATTGGAGATAAACCCAACAGTTGGGTGAAATAAATGTTTTCATATGCTATGACAGATCATGTGTCACTCTTCATTAGCACCAGTATGATACACTTCATTTTATCTCTTTTCACACAAATCTAGCCGACTATTATCACCCTGATACCAAGCACACATAACATCACACTTTTTCTTTCATGTTTATTAAAGCAACTTCGTTTTATTACTTTGTTAATCCTTCTTTGTAAGTCTTTCTTGCACCGTATGAAATTCTATTATCACCTGAAGTAGTTGCAGTCTATGAGCTTTATACTCATTCCATACGAACTAGATTTGTCTTTGACGACGACACAAAATATTACTTAACTGTAAATGTTGAATGTTGTGAGCTTCACTTTTCTTTTTGGGAAAAAATTTAAATGTGAAGCTACCCATTTTAAATTAGGATTGCATTACTCTCACCGGTAAAAATTTTGTGCATGCGTTTCATCCAACTCATGTAATTGTCGCATGAAAGCCTCTACATCATGAACCCAATAATCAGTCTTATAGATTTACAAGGACTAGAGTTGGACCCTTTCCCTTCCCCTCTTGATATGAAATAAAAAATTCGGTATATTTTAAACGAAAGCATGTGTACTATGTCACGTCTCATTTTGAAGGGACAATAAACAACAAGCTATTTAATAATAATAACAACAAAACGTTTGATAAATGCAATCATTCATTCATTACCAGCAGTATTATTGTAGTGCAATGTAAAGTAATAATGCACAGCAATAAAAAGTGCTTTAGCTCCCTCCAAAAAGAAATACATCCTTTATTTATTTTTTATTTATTGCCTACTCCGTTATTCTGCTTTTTTATTGAGAGGAGAAGCTTTCATTTTTCATATCTCATTACTATTATATTATATTGAATTATGAAATTCATTTAATCTAAATAGCATCCCATAATGGTCCATTTAGCAAGCATGGAGGCATGCCATGATCGTCATGAGTGGTTTAGATTAAAGACAAACTTAGAGTTTCCCTCTCCACTGGAAAAGAGTAGAGCATGAACAATAAAAATCTACTCTGGCATTTTATGTTTTTTAAACGTGAATACAACAATTTTTATCCATTGCAAACGTGAACTTTGAACATACTTGAAAAACTGAATTATGATGGGAGTCGACGCGAATACGTGAAAGCTCAAGTGAGAAAAAAATTTACTAACTGAATGCTAATAACTTTGAGCTGTACCCTGTACGGGTAGAAAACAAAAGAAAGTAATAATATTTTGTTGCTTACTTAAACTTTTAAAAAATCTTAGGGTTGGGCACCATCAGACCTCATTTGAAAACTGAGATTTTCACTAAAAAATATGAACCTTCATCTCATCATCATTCTGATCGCTCAATTTTTAACACTTGAAATACCTTCACACATACTTATCTCTGGAAAGGAACATTCCTCCGTAAAAATGGATGGGAAATAGTTGTGTAATGATGAAAACGATTGTGAATAGTATTACTATCATGAGTCTAACTGCTGAGCATGAATGCTCAGTTCATGAGTTATTATGGCAGTTTTGAGTAGCTTCAATTGATGAATACAATTGAAAAAAATTCCCCAGAATGTATTCGTACAGCTCATGTGTGTATGATTTTTAGGGAAGTTTTTTTGCTCATAATCTGTGATGAAGTGGTAGGGTTTGTTAATATGTAAGCCTTAAGCTGTTTGTTATTTTAAACGGGAGACTTAGATGAACGCTGTGCTGGTCGCTCCAGGGCCCAAAAACTTACAAATATTTTTATGAATGGAAATCCATTGCTCTTAAAGCGATCATCATTATCGTCACCCCAAAATGGAAGAAGAAGAACAGGAGACACCATCACACACCGGAGAAAATAAGGAATCTCATCCTCTTCATCAACTTCATTTCATCCATTATTCCCTAAACGCTTTGTACGAAATACGGCAGCAGCACAACGGTTTTTAAGGGTGGTGTAGTGACGGGATAAAAGAATTTTTTCTATTTTCCCTTCCTTCTGTATAGGTAGGGACACAATTGTCCGTCATCATCATCCATTTTATCCAAGTGACAAAGGTGGGATGTGTCGGTAGGTCACATAAACAGAACAGGGGGTTTAGAGTTTAAGTCGCGGTCCTCTACAGATACCTACAAATCGCACCTTTCATAATGGTCTATTGCTATTAATGTGCATTCCTAAAGGGCAAGAGGAAAGGTAAAGAAAAGTTTAGCTAGACATTGTGGAACTAATGGTACATTATATTTAATAGACAAGATGTACAACTACGAGAGTGGAAGCGGAATCAAATCCTATTTAAATCTAATGAAGTGTGCTTGAGGGCCCACTCTGTCTATCTCTTCCAGACCTTTTCATGAATGCTTTAAAGCAATAGATGTGAATAAAGTAGTTCAGCCAGACTTGTCGTCTAGTCAGGAATATTTAACTTAAAATACTTATAGCCAATTTTTATTAAATTAATAATATTATGGTGACCAAAAAGAATTTGGAATGGCTATAACGAAAATAGCATACGAAACATAATAGTTTCATATAAAAAAGAAAGTTGATAAAAATGACCATGATATATTTTTATTATAAAATCTTTTAAATGCTAAAATTCAAGAAAAATACTTTCTATTCCATTTACAGAGTTATGATAGTGACGATTCCCTCGAACCCATGCAGATATTTTCAGTCCATTTACCTGTAATAATAAACCGGTAGTTATAATAATACCTTCTTTTCTACACTTTTACATACTTTCTCAATGACAGAAATATCGTATCTTTGATAAAAATGAAAACCTGAACTGGTCAATCCAATCTAAATAAAAATATCCGCTTGAACATAATACCTTTCTGGTCTTTCATATTTTTCTAGTTATCCCCTCTACATTTTCTTCTCAATATACCAATTTTTCATGGTGTCCTGTCCAGTTCATTCAGGTTTTCTCAAACGCACAACGAAAATTACATGACACTCACCTCACAATAAATTGCTGCTTGTGAGAAACGGAATCTCATTCAAATGCCGAAGAAACGATGTTCACTACGTATACTTCTCATATTTCATTCATTCACATTGCTTCACATTCAAACTTTTCTCTCTCCTGTCAATTTATTCAAGATGGTTGAAGTTTACCCAAAAATATATTGTATTTTCGGTGAAAAAGATGAATGAGCAGAGAATATCCGTCCATAAAGTGTAAAATGTCCTTTTTCTGCCCTCCAGGCCAGCACTAAAATCGTACCTGTATTCTTGGCATTGTGCTTTGCACATTCATCAATTTCCTTTTGCTGTTATTATTCCCTTTCTTCTGAGACAGAAGAAGACACGGAACAAGAAGAATTATAATATGGACTATAGTAAATAGTGATAATAATAGGAGGTGAACAATACCCGCTGCATTTTTCATTTGTATAAATTCTGTACAGGTATATTTGAGAGAGGACAAAGGGACAAAAAAGGACACCGGCTCTAAAAGAAAAGGAATAAAAGTGTGGGAGGAGGAGTAGAAGAAATGTGAAGAAAAATGGAAGAAGAATGAGCACACACTGCAGGAAGAAAGAAAAACTATAAAAGTTTTCCTCCTCAAAATGCATAAAAGAGATCAGTCAATGAAGAGTAGAACTAAAATAATAAAATTTTCTTTATATGGTTTACCGGACAAAGGAAAGAGGTGGAAACTCCCTTTACAACGTAACAACAGGAAAGCGGACAAAAAGCTGTAAAGGGGTCTCTTTTTTTGAAGGAAAATTGGGTAAACTCTTCTCATCAATGAAGACTGTTGAAGATCATCAAAATGCAAAGATTGGACTCGCTCCTTTTCTTCAAATCATACCTTAATATTGAAATCGAGTTGGTTGGGTGTTCCCTCTGAGCATTACAGATATTTTTGAGTGGTGGTTACCTCTAGATTGGCAGCTCATGACCTTCCATCAGTTCCGATTTAGTTTCAGGGAAGAAGTATCAAACTTCATTCATTCACTTTCATTCACCAGGGGTTTTTGTTGTTGTTGTGTGTCCCCGATTATCCCCAGATTGTATGTCTCCCTGCTGCTCTTTACTTCGTTTTCTTCCATATTCTCTCCATCTCAATAGTAAAATCAGGGATGAGTGAGTGAGATGATGATGCGTGTCTTTTTTCAAGCGCTTCCTGTCCTGTCCTTTCCATCATCATCAATTCAGGTGAAACCGTTCATAATCCGTATGTGTCACGTATATAAATACTCAGATAATAAATTTTTTTGAGCTCACAAAACTCTCCTTTTCCCATTCATAAACTATATTGTCCTTGATGGATCTATAGAAAATAC
Source organism: Rambutsinella grinnellia (assembly GCA_027743725.1). NCBI lineage: Eukaryota > Metazoa > Arthropoda > Collembola > Entomobryomorpha > Entomobryidae > Rambutsinella > Rambutsinella grinnellia. Next base: position 7,198 of record JAHZMU010002055.1, on the reverse strand, counting down.
ACATAATATGGAATAATATCAGTGTTTTGAGCTGTTTTGGTTTTTCTCTCTTATTTTTTCGCGTTTTCAATTCACATTTATCACGATATTATAATACTGATGATCATGATGACGATGAGCATCCTTTTTGTTTCCTAACTAATAAAGCTTGAGTAAGGGTGAGTGCGAGTGAGAAAGAGAAGATAATACCTTGTGAGAGTATCTATGTAGTTTTTTGTTGTATTTTGTAGATATTATAAAAGAGAGAGGCGAAAAAGATAATGAATTAGGATGAGAGGGACACTTCATTCATCCCTTCCATAAAGTATTTATTGTCACTTATGATCAGAAAATAAGAATAGGAGATTTGCTCTCTCTTGTTCCGTATTTTGTTCGAATCTGGATGAGAATAATGTGGTATTATCAGAAAGAGTCATGCAGGAGAGAATTGTGATGATGATCATGATGCTCCGTTTTTTGTTCTAGGATGATGATGATGGGGATACTGAATAAATGAATATGACAAGTCGGTTTTTAGTTTCAGGATGAAAAATAGGAAGGATGTGTGCACTTGAATTGAAAAGAATAGATAACGAACAAGGATAAAAGGATGAGTTGAGTATCATCGTTGGTAAATATAAAAGTGGGCAGAGATTTTTAGGTGTCAGGCAAGCCGGGTTGACACCAACAGGAGTGGAGTCGTTTGTAAAAATATGATTTGGGCTTTGCTTCTAATAGGGATATATGAGGGATGGGAGCATTCTCAGGGAAATAAAAATTGGCAGAGTAAATTGGAATGAAATGAAGCTGGCCTTGAATTACCAGACTTGAAGCTTTGAAAAGGGATATGATGCTTTAGTTAGAAAATCTCTTCCTAGTCATGTTTGTTAGTAGAGGAAATTGGAAGTGATTTTATTTTCAAGAGAGAAAAATCATATTTATTCACTGCTACTCTTCCATAGCGGAGCTGATTGGGGCGGCAAGCAGGAAAACGAGAATAGTTGTAACTTTGCAGTTCACATATTATGAGAGGAATAATAGGCGTAGTGGAAGAGGATAATGCTTCCATTTTTGCAAAGCAATTGTCAAGCATCCATTATTATCGAGTCAGTAGCAAGCTAAGCAAAGCTTCGGCTCTACTCACACATCAACAAACAGCAAACAAGGAGGACAAAAAATGACAAGAACTTTTTGATAGGTACACATCAAACCAGAGGGAGAATTTTTTACAAGAAATCTAGTGAAAAAAAGTAAAAATAGAAGAATAAAAAAGCAAAAAGCATACTTCACTTCACAAGAAGCAGCAACAGCACAAGAAGCAGCAACAACAACAAGAAAAGTATAAAAGTGGAGAAGAGGAAAGAATGGAAGAAATATAAAGAGAAGAAAAGCCCGAATACACATATCCGTCCACAAGTTTTCTTCTCTTTCTATTTTTTATTCGCACTCTTACTTTTTTCTCCACTTCTCCATTATTCCTCCAAGAATGGGGATACAGTTGGGGAAGAAAGAGGAGAAGAATTATTTTAACAATAACAATCTATATATTGCATACAATATGCTTACGCACAACTCTCTCGTGCATCATACTCAACTTTTAACTATTTAAACTATGAGGATAAGTATATTATACTTATCGAAAGAAAATGCTTCTCTCTTTTCCGTAGCTATTTTATAGACAACATCCACCACCCATCTACATCCATCCGAGTTTTGTTGGAAATTGGATGGAAAAGCAAACTAATACGCTTGTCTTGTCCTCGCTTGTCCTCACTTTTTCTCCGAGTTCTCTCCTCCACAATATTCCATTTGGAATTGCTGTTGTTGGTATCGTTGATGTTGTTTTGTGATGATGTATGTTTGCTTGTGACACAGCAGAAAACTGAAATTTTGACAAACTCTTTTATTCTTTTCTTCTCTCTTCAATCCTCTCTCTCTCTTCTTTCTTTCACTTTATTCTTTCAATTCAATTCCAGTGAATTGAACCGAGAAAAATCTCAAAACCAAACTAAACTGTCTACCATATTTGTGCGTAGGTATATTCCAGTTTGACGAGAGTTTTTGGAAAGCACTTTCTACTTTGTGGTGAATGAAAGCATCTATAGTTTTAGAAGTGGAAGTTGATATTTAAAAGTTTCAGAAATCCTAAATCGCAAAATATCAAGAGAGGTTATGTTAATCTACTCAAATATTATAGCTAGAAAGACTGAGATGCATAAATGAAATATTTCAAAAGTAAAATTTATTTTAAATTTCTTTTAATTTAAGAAACGGAAAGCTATAAAGTCGATAAAATAAAGTTTCATCAAATGGGCTAAAATTAAACGTAGATTCTTTTTTCATTTCGGAACAGAACAAATTGTTGGATGTTTTTTACGGACGAGTGTTATTGATTAACCTCAAAGATTGAACTGATTGAAGGACCCCTCTAAATAAAATTTTTCAAGTGATCTACACGAAACCCACACTTGATAAAAATAAAGGATTGAAATATTAATATCCTTTCATGCGCCATAATGTCTGCAACTGTCCATCGGCATTTTTTTCCATTTTACAATCTCAATCCTTAAAAGTGCATACCATGTGGAATACGTTTGTATATCATTCATTTCATGACTATGACACAATTGAAATCATTCCCTTTCTACTCGAATGATTGAAATATGATTGCTTGATACTTGATATGAAAAATGATTAGGCAAGAATGAATTTTTGTCGTGTTGTCCTCCCCGCAAAAAAGTGTTTGTTTGAACGCAACGTGATCCTCGTCGTCGGTGTACTTACCCCTCTCATCTCGAAAGCATATGATGATTGTAATGACGAGGGGGTGTGGAAAGTGATGAGCTGACAAGATAAGGATTCACAGTATTACATACAATTTGTCCGCTTAGATATACTTACACGCTTGTTGAGTTGAGATGATCTGATTCTGATTTGATGGAGAGGGGATCGTGATAATGTGTAACATCATCTCTCTACTTTTCAGTTATCAATTTATCACAAGTGCCCTAATAGGGTTGGGATATAATTGCTGTTAACCATCAATACTTGTGAGTTTTTTACTGGATGTGCTTAGCCAATATAGATAAATAGAATGAAATTGTCAATTATTGCATTCATTTCAAGGGTTGTTTATACTCTTTACCCCTGTCATAGATTTGCTTTAGGAATCCAAATTATTTGTATGGAATGAGAAGAGATTGGAGAACTCTTTGGATTTATAAAAAACATTTCACTCTCAAATGCTTACGTATTTAAAATATAATACGAGTAAAAGTGAAATTTCCCTGAATTAGATACTTCTTCACTTTTCTCTACATTTCAGTTAGAGTAGCATCCACTCACTGTTTTCCTATTATATTCTGATAATTTCCAAACTTGGAGTTTTGTAAGTGGTTGAGTTTGATAGAATAGTAGAGAGGAAAGAAACGGTTGACAAAATTCATGTTTTTCGTGGTTCCCGATTTTGATCATGGAAAAGTAGCCAGAATTGGAATGATGAAGATGAGATGGAGAGAAAAGAGCCATGTCAAATTGAAAGGAAGGAAATTGAAGTGGAAATTAAATGAAACCAAATCAAAGAAAAGAAACAAAATTCTGTAAATAAAAACGAATCAACAAAACTTGTACTTGCCATACTGATTAAAGTTTATAGAATTCCATCAATGCCTCCTCTCAACTCGTTCGCTATTGAATTTTATTGAAAATTAAAATTAATGTCAACGGCCGACAAAATACTTGAGGCGGGGAGAATTGTACAGAAAGTGGAGAGCAATAAAGTTTATAACATCTGCGTTTAGAAATATCTATTATCAAGTTATAGAGATGAATATCTTAATTATTTATGATTTTTAGCAAAACATGAGGGAAAGTATATTTATATCTATTGAAAAGCCAACATTACCTGAATAGATTGGATGGAAATTTCCTATTTATGAAAATTATGTAAGAGAAACGGATTTTTAATTAACTTGTCACAAAAATATCTTAATTACCTTTAGAATAGGTTTGCCCTTACTATCATCAGAATACTACACACCTCTTCAAAACCACGCAATCTGCATTCAAATAGAAGTAAACGACAACCATTGGAAATCGCTAACAATTTTGTATTCCACGAATAAGAAACAGAATGATTACATTATTATTCTGACACGTTATGAATGACTCTTTTCACTATTCATCTTTTTATTAGTTGGATAAAAATGTACAAAGCTATATAGCAATCATTTCAGCCAATCTATTCATCATATCAAATCATTGTCCCTATATTTACATATGCATTTGTGGCTTTTTTGCATTTCTCGTCTGTTCCTCCGCACCAGTCATGGTTCAACTTTAGACCGACCAAAATGAAGAAAAGATAAGAGATGAAAAGCAAATGAAAATGAACATTCATACACCTCAGCATATTCATCATTTCCCTCCCTCTCATATTCTTGACAATTGAAAAAGAAACATTTAAAAATTACTTTAATATATACCTTGATAGAAAAAAGACAAAGATTGAAATGAGCCATATTGAAAGTAATAAAGGTTGAAAAAAGTATCAACAATATTAACAATAATAATCACAACAATGGTCATTTTTTCTCCTTGAGATGGAATATAAAAAGTCAAGTGAAGTGTATCTTTTCATACTTGAATGTACAAGCAAACTATCAAACAATTATGCATTCTCCTGTCATTCCATCTCTTTAATTGTAATTGTAGATGGCCGACTCTTTCCCCTATTATTCTCCTTTTCATTCACATCTCTCTTGTTGACTTTTCAATGACAATTATGATTTCTCGATTATTAACATTGTATCCTCATTATAATTATCTGTTAGATAGAAAGGGTAAAAATGGGAATGGGAGAGAGCATTGAAAGAGAGAATTACTTTTGTGGATGAAAGGATAGATTGAGAAATGAAATGAGATGTTGTGCAAATGTCATAAATAGGAAGGCAATCTTGTGTGATCAAAGATGTAAAGTACATATGAAAATATGAAGATTCTCACTTGAATATTTGATTATGCCATATCATCATAAACATTATCTTCAATCTTTATACCTTTGCATTAATTGATGTGGGATATGAGATGATGATGATGGTGAATAACAGACATTCACAGATTATTCATTGCCTTTCACACATTCATTATGCACATTGTGTGGCGTTACTTATGTTCTTTTCATAATGAGTTTGCGGTCTTGATCGATTTCAGTAGGGGTATTGTGTGCGAGTGTTAAAATTGTTGGTGCGAATTTAAGCTTTTATCGAGAATCGTAATCTGGTCATGAAGAACGGAAAATTGGCAAAAGAGAATTTATCTCGGTCAATTATCACGAGCTTATAGGCTTCTATAAAAAGTATTTAGGTCATTGATTAGAGAATTATGAATGGTTAAATATTCTCATTCAGGTTTCTGCAGTTCTAAATAATCATTCCATTTGCCTAGTACGGAAGTGGGATAAAGAAAGTAACAAAAGCCAACCAAGTCAAACATTGAGCTTAGTTTGAATCATTTTACCTTTTTAACTGACACATTTTTACTACGATAAATGAGAAAGCAGTCAAGAGTCCAGCTTTTTCTATCCATATCTGTTCCCAAACACACATGTTACATTATTGCATTTTTCCATTTCAGACTCTCAACTTTTCTGAATACTTTTCTTAAAGGCTTTCTCATAACAGGAGTGAAACAGTATGTAAGCCTATGTGTACAATTTTATATCTGCTTAATCACGATCATCTTCATGACATTGGCACAATAGATTGATCTAACCATCCAAACAAGGGATATTTATAATAATCCATTATAAACATCTCTCAAGTTGAATAAACAATTTATTTTGAATAAAAAATATAATGCATTTATAGAGCAAGATTTTTCTATTTCAGACGTTACCTTTCAAAATAGAAAATAATGGCTTCCTTTTGTACTTTCACATTCTTCCTTTAATAATGGAAGAGAGAATTTACTCTTAAAGTTTAAAGGTTTTTCTTCAATTATGCCCACTTTTTTCTGACTTTTAAAGGAGTAAAGAAGGTGCTTAATTTTTTTGTAGCTTTTCTCGTTTCAGCACAAATCGAGTATGACAGCAGTTCAAGCCTTTTGTTGGAAGGATTTAAAATGTGGATGGTTCTCCTGACCGAGTAAACAGTTAGTGGTGTATTTTTATTTCGATGAAAGTGGCAAGGTTTCAGTCCATTATTAAAAGAAGAATGCTATCGTTTGACTTACATTTTAAAATCTGTCTAATTTTCTTTGTGTTGTGGACAGTTAGTGGACTGGATGCCATTATGAAGCCTTTAATCCAAGGCATATTTGAAAGAATTTAAAGATCTGTCCATTTTACCTTCTGATTCAGGAGTAGCATATTTATCCGATTAAAATCAGAGTTAAAGAGATGTGCAGGCCTGTGCAAATGAAATTTTTACAAAGCTCTAATGCGTACTATTGCGTGCAATGATGAACAGTTTTATTTGAGAGAAACCTCCCAACTTTTGGAAACACTCATGAAGAGTGTCTAATATTATTAAAAATTTGCAACCCCGAAGTGCCCAACATAGAGCAAGCGTGACATTGCATCATCATCACCGTGATGAACACTACCGAACCGGAAACTTGTAAATCAAGCAAAACAAAATTACTCAACTTTATCTAACTTTCTACAAAAGTATAGGAGCCCCTTCATCAGGAAAAGTTATGACTATAATCATGACTCTGTAAATTATATTTGTGTGAAAAATATTCAAGCGTGGCAAACAACGTGATGCTAAATTTAAAAAAATATCTAAATAATGATAACACGCTTGGATAATTATTTTAACCGGATTCCATAAAATATAGTGACAGTAGATGATCCATATATTATGCAATGCCAAGAATGTTCATATTGCATGTTACAAAATAATATACAAAGTTGACAAATGACAAAGGGAAAGCAGTTCCTTCGCATGTTTATAAGCTTTATAGAGACAAAGTGCGATACAGCAGTTCTCAAATGGGTTACATGTTAGATGACATTTACATGTTACAAGTGAGAGAGCACAACTACTTGAGCTCAACAACTTCACTCTGTTCCTTCCTCTATTCCCTACCTTTTACGTGATTACGACAACATTATAAAATGCCATAAGTGCTTTCGTGTTAAAAACAGAGTGTAAAGAAAGCGCTCAGATATCTGCAACATTTTTCCTAATAAATTCTCACATGTATGGTCAAGCAT
>JAHZMU010002054.1:0-14924 GCA_027743725.1 Rambutsinella grinnellia | reverse complement strand
GTATAGAAACACTAAAATTTTGCCAAAACCGAATCTCTACTTGTAACGGTTTCTAACAACCATACTGAATTTCGAAATTTAAAATAAGTATTTTTTCTAGACTCAGCACTATCGATTTGTATAGAAACCACCAAAATATTGCCAAAACCGAATTTCTACTTGTAACGGTTTCTAACGGCCATATTGGATTTTGAAATTTGAATTAAGTATTTTTCCTAGAATCACGACTATCGATTTGTATAGAAACCACCAAAATATTGTCAAAAATCGAATTTTGTACCTGTAACGGTTTCTAACGGCCATATTGGATTTCGAAATTTGAAATAAGTATTTTTTCTAGAATCAGCACTATCGATTTGTATAGAAACAACCAAAAACAATGACAAAACCCACAATTGAAATTAAAAATCAATTTTCATGCTCGGTGAACACTGTGCAGATTTCACTGTGCAAAAAAATGGCCGTTGTTATGCGCATCCGGATGCGCAGTTCGTTTTTTGAAGGTTAAAATGGGTGCATTCTTAAAAATATTATTTTTAACCATTTGCCTCCTTGGATGCAAAGCTGCTGATCAACCAAACTGTTTGGTAATCAAAATAAAATTAATTAGTTAATTTTTCCTTCTAAATAAATTGATTTTTTTCAAAAAGGATCGAGATGGCGACGCCTTAGAAACGAGCCATATAAATGTGTTTTTTGACCCTAACATTCGTTCAGTGGTAAACGAGATTGCCTTGAATTTTAATGAGAAAGACATCGTAACTATGATTGATGTGGCGGCCACGCGATTCCACAAGTTTTTCGTTCCATACTTTCCTCCCCCATTGCCCCGGAACAGAAAGGCCCCTACTATTAGCAGCTTCAGATCAATCTTCCGCTATATGGCATTGTACAATTTTTACAATCTTGATTCACATCCGTTAGAATTAGAAGCAACAATCTACGCCGATTTAAATAGCAACATTACCGACATAATTAGCTTAGCTTCTCGCGCCAACTCAATCTATTCAGGGACGGTGAAAAAGGTCATGTTTAGTTTTCCTGAGGAGGAAGCAACTATTTCCGAAACAATAACTTATCTTGAAATTGCAAAGGAGGTTTTGAGAAAGGAAGGGTTGAAGTTCGGCTTATTTTTATATCTGCATCAATGCGACAAATATAACGAGCTTGATACAAATGGCACAATTCCATCTGGATATTCACCTCGCATTCCTATTCCTGAATTGCCCGATGAAATTACTTTACCAGAGGCTACTAAACAGCTACTTGGTTTGGTTGATTTTGTGGTATTTTTTCCAAAATTGACACTCAGAATTTACAACCAGTTTACAGAAGATATGGAAAGGAGCGTTGATTATTTAACTAAAGAATTTGGGGTATGCGAAAAAGCTGTGACGGATTTACGGAAAGATTTGGACGTGCATTTGGCTTTCGCCATGAGTAGTAATGGGAGAGTAGATGTAGAAAATACTGAAGATTTGGTAAAATATTGGAAGCTGTTGGGTAATTGGGCTAAAGGGAGGGGTAAAGATGTATTCTTTCAAAAAGCTTTTGACACACCCATGACGGGATTCATGGACGGAAGGTTTTCCGACTCTTATCAAGGATGGTGGCGTGTAGTCAACCCGGATAGCTTGGAAATAACTAGGGACGGATTTGTAGAAAAGATTTGCGGTAAAAGATTAGACGGGTAATTTATTTTTGATTATGGATTTAAATATAGTTTAATTTGCAGATTTGAGGCAACAACAGATTCCCTTGGAGGTTGACGAGAATGATTTTGTCACGAAAGATATAAGTGGGGATAGTAGTTCGGTAAAGCAAAGTTATGGAAAAGGCAATGAATCTAATTGTGGCTGGTTTGTCATCTCGGTAGGAGTTGGGCTGATATTTATGATAATTTTGGGATGTTTGTTCAGTCTACGTTTTTGGTACTTGATCTGTACAGGGCGAAAGCCTAAGAGCGGCTTTTCTTGGAAACCTCTGAAGGAAGAAGAAGCATGAAATTCTGTTGCTAAATATTGATGATTGCGTTTTAATTTATAGTGTTTTGCTTTTACTACTATTTGCATTTTTTAAAATTAGCTTTAATTTTATTTTACGGCAATGTTTATTAAAATATTTATACATTTTATTCAGTTTAATAAACGAATTACTAAAGTTGGAAAATTGCTTGGAAATAACTATTTATTTGCGATTGGTACAGGCAAATTAAATGGTAGAGGGGAACGCTCCGGCTAGACGTATAAAAGTTGCACGAACAAAATGTCCAAATCATAAGCATTTATGAATATTAATGAAAGCAAAACAAATCTTAAATTGATTTTGCAACGCATATGCATTTCTTAGAAAAAAATATAGATTTGTCAATCGAAATAATTTGTGGTTAATATAAAAATACGTTGAATATATGATATTTCTTTGCAAATACAAATATTATTCTTTGATGGAGTTGAAAGATAGTATTTGCGTCACAATAAAAGCATTCAGCTCGTAAAATATTCGCTTGAACAAGAGATTTTTAGAAGGACTCCTCTCATTCAAGAAAGCAGATACTCCATCACGGATATCTCAATTTTTCTGATGAATGTTTAGCTTATTTTCGCTTGAACCCAATTTATTGATGCAGGGAAGAGGAAACTGTCCTTCAACTCATATCTGTTTTCTTTACTCCTCGTCTTTCTTTCTTACAAGTTTACCTTGAATTTTAATACGATCTAAGCTGGAGAAGAGCATAAGTCTCACTGCTTGATGTTCCGGTAGTCTTTATTTAGGGCATTAGTGCTTGAAATTGCATCGACCTTAAATCGCCACTCTAATTGCAGAGCAAAACTTAAAATCAGTCTGAATTGCAGTAAAGTCCTAAAAGTTTATTTGGTCACATTTGCATTCATTATTATTTTTAAAAAGCAAGCAGTTGCCCTAGGATATAACGAGCATCCCCCAAAGTCATCTTATGACTTCAAAGTAGTTGGTGGTGGAACTACAGGCTTCGGAAAATGGAAAGTATAGCGTCCTTCTCATGGAATTCGGTGGGATTCCACATCCATCCCTAAATATTCCAGCACTTGTCCCCTACTTCCTGGATGATCCAACTTATACAGTGACGCACCGTGTGATCCAAAGTGATGCTGGTTTAAGAAATGGCGCTGTAAGAAAAAGTAGCCTAATAGCTTAAAATAATAATTCAATTTCCAACTTCTAATTTGCAGGTAACTTATTACCGAGGAAGGACTCTTGGCGGAAGTAGCCAATTGAATTGGATGTATTGGAATCAAGGGAATCAGTACGATTTTGATAATTGGAGTAACATAACAGGAGATAGTAGCTGGGCTTATTTCAATCTTTTGAAATACTTTGAAAGATCTGAAGACTATCTGGGGCCTTTCTCTTTGATTTATCGTGGAAGAGGAGGTTCAATAGGGATTGAAACAGCTTCATACGCTCCTGGATTGGATGAGTTTCTCGAAGCTGGCAAATCTTTAGGCTACCCCGTGACCGGTCCAAATAGTCCTCAACAAATTAGCTTCACTCCAGTCGAATTTTCAAAGCGTAATGGCCACCGTGTTAGCTCCTACGCTGGTTATATCAAACCAATTATTGATTCCAGGGACAATTTGGACGTTGTTATTAATGTTGAAATGGAGAAGATTGAATTTGATAGGGACCAAGCTGTTGCAATTGGGTATAGGAAGAGCTCCACAAACGCTACAGATAAGACTGGACCTCTCCTTCGGTGCCGAAAAGAGATTATCCTTTCGGGTGGGGTTTTTGGCTCTGCCCTTATCCTCCAAAAATCAGGGATTAGCCCAGCCGAATTTTTATCTCCAGCTAAAATTCCTGTGAAGAAAATTCTCCCGGTTGGGAAGAATTTATTAACTCATGGCGACACCAGACTGGAATTTATCATTAATGATAAATCAATCACTTTTAATGCGAGCAAAGACCTTACACCAGAAAACCTTTTACTTTATAAGATAAACGGAACAGGAACTTATAGTTCATTACATGGAAATGATGGACTTGCTTTCCTTTCTACGCCAATCCAACAATCTCGACAGTTACCAGAATGGTCAGTTATCCAATTTCAGTATGTGAGTGGGGGAAGAGTGCCGAACGTTTTTAATCCCATTTTTACTGGAGAATTGGAAGAGAATGAAGCAATTGTTAATTGCTTTTTCTTCGGAGCCCGTCCAAAAAGCAAAGGTTATGTGAGGCTTTAATCCAAATGATATTCATGGAGAGCCAATCATTGACTTCCGCTTATTTACTGAGCCGTACGACGTCCAAGTTGGTGTTGCTGCGATTAGGTTGATGCTCAAGCTTTTCCAGACTCCCGTTTACAAAGAGCTTGGAGCAAGGCTTACGGAACCTTTGAAGGAATGTGACGAGTTCAATTTCAATTCTGACGAGTATTGGCATTGTTACATTAGACAAGTTGGGGGGGATCCCAGTATCATGGGGCTGGGACTTGCGCGATGGGAACTGGAGAGGATGATCCAGGTGCTGTTGTTGATTCTAAATTGAGGTAATTTAGGAATGTATTTGAAAAGCATTAAATTAAGTGTAAATAACTTGATGTGAATTTTTTAGGGTGCTTGGAATAAATGGCCTGAGGGTCGTCGACGCTTCCGTCATGAGGGAAATAACAAATTCCAATTTACAAGCTGCTGTATACGCAATTGCGGAGAAGGGGACTGAAATGATTTTGGAAAGTTGGGATCATCCAATTTAAATTAAACTTATAGCTAATCTGTTAAGACATTTTTGATTTATGCCAAAAAATCAATTGAAATGTAATTCCGTTATTATTTGATTAATTTTATGACATTGCCGTTTGCCCTATTCTTTTTGTCCATATTGAAGGAAACAGCTTTTCATGATGTAGTCCAATTGCTACAAATATAAATTTTTTTAATCTTTTTATTTCATTTAAAAAATTCATACAAATTTTATAAAATTCAAAAAACTTGTGACGTCTCTAAAATAACTGCATTTCATTGCAAAGTCTTAAATATGAGATTAGTCAGTTTCTATTACTAGAACTAGATTAGGTTATAAAAGCTCACTAAATTAAAAAAAAACGGTAAACAAAACATGATAACTAGTATTACACTGGGATAAATGGCAGTAGTTGCATTAAATGGCACTGGCTACTCCACCGTAAAATATTCTAAAGCTCATCTTTCGTGCAATTTTCCTTGGCTTGATTCTTCCTAATCTTCTCTTCCTTCTCCCTCTTCTTTCTCTCCATCTCCTTTTGGATCACAGTCGACTTTTCCGTATCAGAGATATAACCTTGCTCATTCGTATAATGAGTTGGGTATAAAAGTAGAGGTTCGGCAGAGAAAGCTTTCAACTCTCTTTTCTCAAACGCTTTCATCCAACTCTCGCTACAAAGAAGGCATGTCAGTTAATATCAATTTATTTTCAATAATCAAACAATTATTTACTTATTATGTCGATTAAACATGATAGGCAGGTATTCATCGACTGGAACTAGCTTCTCTAGTGGTTTCCCATCCACCAGTTTCCTCGCCCCTCTCAATGTCAAAGCGTAACCCAAAGTCCAGTATGAATAGTCCACGTGCACAATATACTTTGACCCTAGAACCCAAGGCTCACTAGCCCCGTGTGATCTTTTCCGTCCTAAATACCTGGATAAAATATAGATGAATAAGTGCCAAGATAATACAATGGAGTAGCTGATGGAGTTAGAGAAAGTGCTTTAGACTTCGTCAATTTTCTTCCTTACATCAAATCCCAGTCGAGTTTCAGCTCCGCAGCTTCTTCAAAAAGCCTTTGAACTTGGTAGACAAAATAAGGCTCGAAATGGATGTCGTCCTCGAGCAGCAGAGCCGTGTTAATATGATATTTGACCATCTAAGCGAGAAAATATTTAGTGTTTATTATCTTTACAAGTCAATTGGGGTATGCTATAGTTATATGATAGAGTACAAAATTGATCACTTCTTACATCTTTCCAAATATTGTAGTGACTGAGGAAGCATCCAATTTCACCGAATTTCATAACTCGATCCGAATACGGGTCTCGGTATTGAGGAAGTTGTTTGATTCCCAACTCATCCAAGTCTTTTTGAGTTAGGGATCTGAAGAATATTAAAATTAGCTTTGAATTAGATATATAAAGATTTTTAATCTTGACGTAGATTATGGAATATTTACTTACTGTCCATCAACTGCCTCGCGGTACTCGTAGTCTAGACCGATAAGCTTCATAGTGTTATCCATTTTGATGAAACGGTCGGTTCTCCGCTTCAGGTTAATCATAAAGACTTTATCAAAGCCGATGGTTGATAAGGGTATGTGGTCAGGTAAGTAGTCGTGAAGAATAGGCGAGGCTTCAAGTGGCGGATCCCAATAAGCTGAAAAAATAAATGGAAAATATAAAGCATTCTGGTTATTTCATAATTTTGGAAACTTACTTGCAGCTTCGACTCTGAGATGGAGCATTTGGTCATAGTCTTGACTAAGCTGAGCCTTATCATCTAAAGGAGCTAGTATATAACCGTATTCGAGGTCATTGCATATCTCCATTGTAATATTTTCCTTCCGGGCATTCTCGGCGAATAAAATTATGTCATTCTTCTGGAATGGAATCGTTGAAACGCTCAAATGATGGGATGATTGTCTTCCGGATGTCCATTAGTATAGCGGCGCTTATTAGTGGAACGGGAAAGCAGCCTTCTTTTTTGTATTCAATTATTTCTTTGTATTCTTCAGTGCGGACGTAATAATAGTCTTTGATTCCGCCCCAGAAATTACTGTACATTCCGCCAGAGTTTAGCATTGGAGCTACGAGAGGCTTATTTTTGTGGATGAGGTGGCGCAGCGTCTGGTTATTGATTAGGAAGGCGTCGGCATCCAAAAGCTGTGGACAAGTTAAAAATATAATTGCATATTTTGAAGAGAAATACCCATTTATTTACTTACCCAAATGTAGTCAGCCCACATCTTCCTCGCCAATCTGATCGCTTCTTCCTTCAGTCTTATGATATGTCGAAATCTCTTGGGACTCCATGCAACTGGCGTTTCTCCTTGGTCCGATTGTCTGAATGGGGGCGAATCAGTGATTGAAACAGAGACTGAATGGTACTTTCCCCAATCACCAACTTGTTTCTCCCAAGTGCGGAGGATTGATGGGGTAGAGTCTTCATTGTGGTCGCTCTTGATCCTAGAATTGCAAAACCGGAAGTCATATCCCCGCCATCAAGTATATATTTGGCTTTAATTACTTGCTTTCTTACCAAATTGCAATCCTCTCCTTGGGATAATCAAGCTTCTCAATAGAATTCAAAAAGAAGGGCAAAGTATGAGCTTTGTTTCTCACAAGAACTGCAATGAACACTGTTGGTTCTAATCTCAAATTTTCTTTACTAATTGTCCTATTATGTCTGAAACTTGGGGGGACTAAATGGCCACATTTTTGGGCGGTGATTGCCCCGACTAGAAAAATTACTGAAATGGTTATAGATAACAGCATTTTAATCAATGCTAGTATTACGCTCCTGACACTTTACACAAATATCTGCATGTTGATTTCCTCAGAGGAAGTCATTGACTGCACTTCATTCATTCCAGAAAAATTGTCAAGTTTTTATTTTATTGATAAGATTTAAGTAAAAATTAAGATGAAAAGGATGTATTGGAAGATGAAGTTGTTCACATCATCTGTATTGCCGCTGTTGACAGTGTGGGATGCGCTGGAGTTTGTAAGGAAAGGGTTGAGAAAATGTATGTGAGTTGCGTAATATTGCATTAGATAGGAATGAATGAGCTACAGATATTTGTGCGAGTTTATGTGTGTATTACACACTGTGTAAGGGAATCGGAGAATGAACCTAGTAAGTAGGAAGTGAATTCATTTATCCAAGTTGGTCTGGAATGAAATGGAAACAAATAATTTTATGAAATGATGAAAATCCTGCCTGACTAGTCTGTCATTTTCACCAAGCACATCCTGTGAGAATCAATGTGTAGCCGTAAAGTTATCAATTCAATTAATTGGTCCGTACCTGTGTAAGAAACTGATGATTTAAATAATTTTGTAAGATGTTTCGGAGTGAAAAGTAAAATATTATCTCGGTTCATGCAGATTGCAAGTTTGCGCTTACAATTAGTCACAAGTAACCATCAAATAATGATAATGATCAAAAAGCGTAATCTTCGATTGCTCTGCAACCTTTTAATTCTTGCAATTATCATACACTCCATACATCTTAATCTCATTAACATTCACTTCACTTTGCATCACCTAGCCTCAATCCTATACCACCGATCATTCAGTAGGACAACAGGAAAAGGGGCTGGTATTATTCCATCTCCACCCGGAATCATTACTACGTCGGTAGAGGTATTGGAAACCAATTATCCATGTACGCCTGCGGCCATACATTTGTCAAAGACATGAATATGCCCTTGTACGTCTTCCCTTGGGGTAAAACTAAAGCCCTGTATTATTTTACTATCCCATTCAAAAATTAGGGGAAACCCCTAAAATATGTTTGGGATTAATAAAGATTTATTAAATATAAGCAATTTCTTAATTTCCCAATCAAAGTTTTTGATTACGCAAGACATGTCAATGTGCCTAATTACAAGTAAAATTTACTATCAAGGCCACGAAGATGAACGAACTCGAGTCAATTTTAAAAGTTTCGGAGAGTTCAACGCTTATCACAAAGTTGAAATCAAATTCCTGATTGACACTTGGGTCAACACTTGAAATGATTCAAGACTCGGAGAGCGTCGCAATTCATGAAGGAAATAACAAATTCTAATTTGCAAGCTGCTGTCTACGTATTGCAGAAAAGGGGGCTGAAATGATTCTGGAAAAATGGGATCATAAAATCTAAATTATTCAAATGTATTTGAATATGATCAATGATTGGTTTAGACCAAAATAAAATTAAGTATGATTTGATTCATTTGTCCATGCTGAATTGCTGAGAGGAAATGTTGCTTTTCAATTTTCATGAACGAAGCTAACAGCTAACGTTTGAACAAAGTTGTGTTTGAGAATGATGATAAGAATGATGATGAGAATCTCAAAGATGCAGCAGAGTTGCAACTGCAGCTGATTATGTGCACTATTCCATGTGAAAATTGTTTTTAATTAAATTTTGGCTATTTTTTACTGAAACCGTTTGATAGAAAGTGTATCATAGTGACAATTTGGGTAAGATGTCATAAACATTAAAAATAAATTTGATTAATTAAATTAATTTTTAATTCCAACCAATCACCAATTATTATACTTTTTTAAGATTCAAAACCGGAAGTCAGGCAAGAACCGGTCAAGAAAATTATGGCGACAGGTCTTCAGCGGATATCTTGTAAAAATAATCCTTAATATATCTTTAAAATTGTACAATTAAATATTTTTAACCACTTAATTTTTGTTACAGTTTCTCTGGGGTGTTTGGAATGGAGCACCGTCAATCACAATTACCATCAACCTTCACATCCGCAGCCATTAATCCTAATAAGAAATCAAGTGGAAACTCTCCAGCTTCAGCGATTAAGAAAACGGAAGGCTAAACCTCAACACAAATCGTTTTCGACATGACATCCTTCACTATCCTAATTGGATTTTGGCACGGAAGTTCTCAACTAAACGGAAATTAGCCATCAACTTTCTCCCTCCAGCTCTAAGAAGAAAGCTCAAGAAGCCAAGTAATCATTCCGAAAGCCAAGTTATCCACCCTTTTGGAAAATTGAAAGGTTATTTCTTGAATAACTAGAGCTTGAAGATAATTCTGCAATAAATTTGCGTCCGTGACATATTCCAACAACCAAGTTCTACTCTACTTGTTTATCACCGTCCCGAAAAAGAAAGTAGGTCATTCATCTTCTATCCACCTCCACACGCACATAAATGGAATGCGAGATGGGCTATAAATTCATCCAATTCCATGTAGGGATAGCTGCATTGCACCACCACCATTTCCTCTCGAAAAATCCTGGAGGAGAGGAAGAGATGATGAGCTTGTGGGAGGAAAATATATATACCTTATATCCCTCCACATTCCCTCCAACAGCATCTTGTCCTTTATTGATTTTCTCTCCCAAACAGTGGGAAAACGAGTCCTTGGATCGGGAGTGGAATGGAATAGTCGAGAGCAGAGCTCCTCCGCGGGACGGTCCGTTGCCCTACTTTCCTTTTTTAAATAATATATTTTAAATATTTTTTATACCCAAATTAGTTTTTAAAAATGTCTGAGGCTGGATCAGACGACTCTTCGGAGGATGATAGGCCCGTCTATTTCAGGCCTTTTACGAGGGACTCCCTCAAAGCAATCAAGCAGAGGATGGCGGATGAAGCTGTGAAGCAAGCGGAGATGAAGAAGAGGAAGGAAGAGGTGAATATTTATTAAAAATTAAAATTACATTTAAACATTTTAAAAATTAATAATTTTAAAAGGTTTTCAGAGAGCGACAAAGTAGATAAATATGTGCAGTAACTCTGTGTCGCTTTTTGTGTCTCTGCTTATGTCTTTATGTGCTGCGTGGTGGTTACAACACAAAATAACTCAACATATTTTTGTCCCTAAAAATAGCCTTACCTCTCCTCAACCTTTGACCTAGTATTAGTCTTTATCCTTGAACAATGAACGAAGAGGATTTTTGAACGGAGAAAAGACGCCGGAAGTAAGACTCTAAATTATGCCATGCCAATTACAAAAATTCTTCCGTTAAAGCATGGCATAATCTGCATGTGATTAAAATGCAAGACAAATTAGCAAGATTAAAAAATATTAAAAATGCTCTGGCTTAATAAAGTCCTAATAAAATACTAAATGGACTAGGCATCAGTTTGAAATTAACTTCCACGTTTACTACTTCAATTAACTAACTACTGTTCTAACACGTTTCTTCAATCTAAAAAAATGAATTTTTAAAGTAAAATGCTAATAGAATTAAACTATTATAGCGCTATGACGAAGACGACGATGATGATGGGCCCCACCCGTGATTCCAATTTGGAGCAGGGAATGCCCCTCCCAATTAGGATGGCAGCGGCGTTCGAACCCGAAATGGCTAATATTCCGTTGGAAGACTTTGATCCTTATTATGCTACGATTCCTGTGAGTAATACATAATCAGACATTTTAAGATTATCATAAAAATTTGTAAACTAATTTATTTTATTTTTTATAGACTTTCGTAATAGTAACCAGAAAGGGTGATATTTTCCGTTTCTCCGCCACTGATGCCGTTTGGCTTCTCAGCCCTTTTAATACCGTTCGGAGGGTTGCCGTTGCTGTTTTGACTCATGGCTTATTCTCGTTAGTGATTATTACGACCATTTTGGCGAATTGTTATGTGATGATTATGCCAGCTTCGCCTGTTACGGAATCAACAGAGTAAAAATGATAAAAAGTTTTTTTTATTAATTTATGCAAAATGTTTTTAGATTCATTACAATTGGATATTTCAATTGCAGAGTCGTCTTCACAGCAATCTACACATTCGAATCCGGCGTTAAAGTAATGGCGAGAGGTTTCATCCTTGAAAAATTCACATATCTGCGGGACGCGTGGAATTGGCTAGATTTTGTAGTCATATCATTAGCGTGAGTTTAATTAGTTTAGTTTAAATTGTTAGTCTCCTCCCCACTTGACTGTCTCTTAATTAGTTACTAACAATTTAGTTTTAAAAATAGCTGGTATTGTAGAAAGTAGAAAATTATCTTTTAAATATTAGCTACGTGACGATGGGTATCGAGCTCGGCAACTTGGCAGCCCTCAGGACATTCCGAGTATTAAGGGCGCTTAAGACAGTAGCTATCGTCCCTGGTTTGAAGACAATCGTTGGTGCTGTGATTGAATCCGTGAAGAATCTGAGGGATGTGATTATCTCTGACAATGTTTGCACTATCAGTGTTTGGACTAGTTGGGTTGCAGATTTATATGGGGGTTTTGACCCAAAAATGTATACGAGATTTCCCTGATGATGGAAGTGAAGGTGCAGAAAGGAATTATAATTGGCATGCTTGGAATAGAAATATCACCAATTGGTTTCCATACCCGCCTCCGGCCGAGTATGGCGCGAGTGACTATCCTCTTTGTGGGAATTCTACGGGCGCTGGGTAATTAAAAATGAAAAAAAAATTCAAAAAATTAATATAGAAATATAATTAACTGATAATTATTTTAATAGGAATTGTCCCGGCAACTATACGTGTCTTCAAGGCTATGGGACAAATCCAAATTATGGCTATACATCATTTGATTCCTTTGGCTGGGCTTTTCTATCAGCTTTTAGGCTGATGACGCAAGATTTTTGGGAGTCTTTATACCAGCAGGTGATACAATTAGCTTATAAATTAATTTAACTGTTTTGATAACTTGTATAATTTATTCCAGATTTTACGAGCAGCCGGCCCTTGGCACATGCTATTTTTCATCGTCATTATTTTCCTCGGAAGTTACTATTTAGTCAATTTGATTTTGGCTATTGTCGCCATGTCTTATGACGAGCTCCAAAAGAAAGCTGAGGAGGATGAAATGGCAGCGATTGCGGAATCAGAAGCTATGCGTGCTGAAGAAGAAGCGAGAGAAGCTAGGGCGGAAGCACGAGCTGCTGCTCACGAAGCTCATGATAATCCGCAAAAGTCGCCTAGCTTGAGGTCAACAAAGAGCTACGAAGCATGGGCTGGAGAAGGACAAGGGAGGGCTGTAAGCTTACCCGGCTCACCCCATCATAGACATCATCACCACCATGAAAAGCTAATGGTTCTATCAACGTATATGGACGCTCAAGAGCATTTGCCGTATGCCGATGATTCAACAGCACCAACTCCAATGAGCGAAGAGAATGGAGCTATTATTCTCCCCTTTTGTTACCAACCCCATCAGTATCCTTTGGGATCGAGGCATTCAAGTTATAATTCACATGCTTCAAGGTTGAGCTACACTAGTCATGATTTACTAACTGGGAAATCTCCTTTTGGTCACCCGGTTACTAAGGAAAGTCAGTTGATTCAAAGAGCTAAGTATTTGTATGGGGATGTTGATAAGAAAACGGCAAGTGTGGATGAGCTTGGGAAGTTAAAACATCCTGTGGAGACTGCAGAAGATCTTTATTCAAGTCATCAGTTGAGGCCAAGCCCGCATCCGATGGATAGGAGGGATGTGCAAGTTTTGAACGAGATTATTGACCAAGCGGCCCAAGAGCAGGTGCGAGGGAGTCATTCTACCGCGGAGGGGGAAGGGGAGATGGGTGAATTTTAAAGAGTTTTTGAGGAAGCTAGTGGTCCAAGGTTGTCTCCGGTGTATAGGTTGGTTAAAATTGTAGTTTAAATTTTAAAATATTTGAAAATGGCTAATTTTTAAATTGAATTTTCAGACATTTTCTGCTTATGGGATTGCGGCTTCCCTTACAGTTTTATTAAGAAGATCATCTCATTCATTGTTTTCGATGCGTTCACTGAGCTCTTCATTACTTTATCGATTGGTGTCAATACCGTTTTCATGGCTTTGGATCATTATGGCTTGGAACAGAATTATAGTATGAATATGATGCTTAAAACGGGAAATCGAGTTTTTACGACTATCTTTGGGGTAGAATGTGCCATGAAATTGATGGCGATGAGTCCAAAATTTTATTTTCAGGTAATTATAAAGAAGCTATTAGTATAAAGTAGGAGTTCATTCTTTAATTTGCGTTTGAAATATTTTATAGGTCGGATGGAACATATTTGATTTCGTTATCGTTGCACTCTCTCTAATCGAATTGATCTTTGAGGATGCGAATCTCCCCGGAATCAGTGCTTTGAGGAGCTTCCGGTTGTTGAGAGTATTTAAATTAGCCAAATCCTGGCCAACGCTAAACATGCTGATATCGATCATGGGGAAAACTGTCGGAGCTTTAGGAAATCTCGTGTTCGTCTTGATAATTATCATTTTCATCTTTGCTGTAATGGGAATGCAGTTATTCGCAAAGAATTATCTGGATAAGACGCATCTTTTTCCTGGTTAGTGGAATACAGTTTTGTATCACTATTAAGTGAAACTTTTTACTAAATTGCTTCTTTCTCAGGTGGGGAGCTTCCGAGATGGAACTTTACCGATTTCGGCCACAGCTTCATGATAATCTTCAGGGTACTTTGTGGAGAATGGATTGAATCAATGTGGGACTGTATGTTGGTGACTGGTGGAGCTTGCGTCCCGTTCTTCCTGGCTACTGTAGTTATCGGAAACTTGGTCGTGCTTAACCTCTTCTTGGCTCTGTTGCTCAGCAGTTTTGGAGCGAGTAATTTGAGTTCAACGCCGGATTCGGATACGAATAAATTGGCAGAAGCTTTTGATAGAATCGGGAGATTTGTGGGATGGATAAAAGGCGGCGTAAGAAAAATCATTCAGCTGGTAGTCGACAGAATTACGAAGATCAAGAAGGAATTCATGGACAGATTCTTTCCACCACCGCCTATTCCTACGCCGCCACCAGAACCAACGCCTCCAAGGAAACGGCCAAGATTTGGGGATGCTGCAAGACTTGTGATGACAAGCAAGAGGCTAATGAGCAACCTTCAAACCTTGAAGGACAAGGAGGAGGATAGCTTATCAATGAAGTCTTACGGGAGCCACACTCACTACCCAAAAGAGAAGAAAGTAAAGGTTAAACCGCCAAAGGAAGGTGATATTGAAACGGGACCGGAAGTGGCGAGTGATATTGATGATGACGAAGATAAGCCAGAGGATCAAGAGTGGATTGAGGATGACGATGATGAAGGCGAATCCCAAGCGGATGATCCGCATCACGATCATAATGAAAAAGTTGATGGGGCGAGACCAGACTATAGGATAATTAGGAATAAAGTGGAATGCCTCCAGAATAATTATACTTGGGAAAACTCTGTGGTAATGCAATTGAAATTTATTACTAAAATACGATTAAAT
>JAHZMU010002053.1:0-27249 GCA_027743725.1 Rambutsinella grinnellia | reverse complement strand
GCGCATTTAGCGTATAAAATATTAAAGCAGTTGCTTCAGCATAGGTTTGTTCAAATATTAAATTAAATTAGCAATTTTCTGGAGTATTTGGACCAATTTTTATGCGAATATTGCCTTTTCAGGTACATGATTGCACGGAGCACAGTCATTTTGCAATCCTTGTGCATCCGGTACTTTGCTCAGAATAATGAACAAGAGGGGATTTTCATGCAACCCAGTTGGGAAGACAGGAGAGAAGCGCTAGCCGCAACCACTTACTATTTTGCGTTGTTGCAGATATCAGATGATTACTTTGAATATTGTAGACCAATGATAAAGTAAGTTATTTTACTTTTTGGAGAATCTGTTCTTAGGCTAATGAAATTGCTCTTCTTTTATAGGGACAGAGGAATAAGAGTTGGCAACACCCTTAAAGCATTCACCGCAGATCATCTGAAGAACGAAAACTTTGTGGATGTCCAATGGCCAATGAGACTGCTAGAAAGTTTTTGCATTTCAAGCCTAGGTGGATTGGCTATAAGGAGTAGGGTTAGCCGGAGCAAAAAGTCGGGAATTTTGGCTTTTGCAGAAGCTGCTGGGAGGGCAATGTAAGTTTTTTTGAGATTGGCTTTAGTTAATTAATTTATAAGTTTGAAATAATAAAAGTAAAATTATTTTAGAATGCCAAACGACCCAACTACAAAGGACCATCCTTTGGAAGAATTTTTAATCGTAAAATGCCAATACAATCTTCTCCTCAAGTATGCGCAGTACATGACCACATACTTCCCAGGAGCAAAGGGAACTCTCTGCAAGTTTTATAACGGGATCGCCCACCTATGCCTTCAAAACTTTGAAGATGCGCTCAACTACTTTCGATCCATAACGTTCAGGGAAGCCTGTGATGACATTTACTTTCTCACAAAGTATTTGGAGTTTAATGGAGAAGAGGAGCCGAATCCGCCGATTGAAATGTTGCAGGCGCTGTACTCAAACTACTATATCAAGATCATTAACTTGTTCCGGATTTATCAGCAGATTCCAGCAATCCAAAAGTTAGCCGAGGATGGACTACGCTTCGCTCCTGATGACGACTCGGCGACAGAAATGTGTTCATTAGCTTTCAAGCACGCGATTCAACTGAATGATTACAAGTCTGCTTATAAATACATGATGCAGATCCCAGACAGTGGGGAAAACGATGTGAAGGAGAGAAAAGAGAAGTTGGCTTGTTTGAGGCTCTTCATTATGAAAATTGTGGAAAGGGGAGATGTGGAGACGTTGATGAAGTTAAATATGTCGGATATGTTCAATAAGATTTCTACTGTTCGGGAACAAATCGAAGCGATCTTGTGGAATCAAGCAAACCTCTCGGATCCCTTGCAGAAGGATGGAGTCTACCAGATTTTATACTTTTATCACATCAGCCAACAGAATTTTCATAAGGCAGCGGCCACAATGTATTTTCGCGTGATTCAGCTTGGAGAACGGGGCAGAGGAATGGAAGGGTTACTTTGCCAGAGGGACTCTCTCTTTGATGTGAAGGAGAGAAAAGAGAAGTTGGCTTGTTTGAGGCTCTTCATTATGAAAATTGTGGAAAGGGGAGATGTGGAGACTTTGATGAAGTTAAATATGTCGGATATGTTCAATAAGATTTCTACTGTTCGGGAGCAAATCGAAGCGATCTTGTGGAATCAGGCAAACCTCTCGGATCCTCTGCAGAAGGATGGAGTCTACCAGATTTTGTACTTTTATCACATCAGCCAACAGAATTTTCATAAGGCAGCGGCCACAATGTATTTTCGCGTGATTCAGCTTGGAGAACGGGGCAGAGGAATGGAAGGGTTACTTTGCCAGAGAGACTCTCTCCTGGACGTTTTGACTTGTTTGTCTCTAGTGGAGGATTCCGACTTCCGGTTTGTAATCAGACAGAGTGGAGTTACTCCAATAATGCCGGCAAAGAAGAGGTGTTTGGATCAAGCAAAGACGTTGATTCCTCCGCTTATCTGTGACCAATCGACTTTGGAAGTTCGGAGTTATCAAGATGTTCATAATGAGCTGCTGCTTATCTCTTCATTAATGAAAGTGGCGCAGTTTACAGTTCCGTGTCCTGTAAAGTCAACTGATTTTGAAAGCAGAGTTCAGCACTGCATCGATGTCCTTACTCAACAGCATTATTATGATGACGCTTTGGGTCTTGCTAAGGCGTGGGGTAAAGCCGGTGCATGAGATAATTATGGCGTATACCAGTTCATGTGTCTTTCTTCAAAGGGGAATTATGCCAAAGACGGGGGATCCTTTTGATTATATTCGGAATATTAAGTCGGGTAAGAGAAGAAATGTGAAATCAATCTGGGCTGTGAATTTTAATTTAAATGCTTTTTATGATTTTGTAGACTTACCAGCTGGAAACATGGATGTGATCGATTTGGCGTACAGAATTCTCCAGAATTATCTCAATAACTTCACTACAAAGGGGGGTGACTCGGACTTGTATGAAAAAGTAACTATGAAGCTTCTCGCCAGTGGAGTTGAGCTGTCCCAGTGGCTTATCGATGACTATAAGAAGAGGAACGCTTCCCAGTTCCTCAGATGTTTGATGTCCTACGGGGAATGGGAAGATGCTGTTAATTTGGTGGTGAAAATGATAGACGCGACTTTAGGAAGGAGACCGGCAGAAGAGTTTGATGAATCAGTGCAGAAAATATCTTCATATGATCCAGTAGAGCCCGTGCTTCCATTCAAGTATATAAATTTGTTGGCGAATGAGTTGAAGACGAGGAAGGAGGATGAGAATATTAATGCGCTTCATTTAGTGTTGAAGGAGAAAGTCAAGTTGTTTTGTGAGAGGGTGGAAGAGTGCACTTTGGAGAGGAAGAGGTTGTATCAAATGGTTTAAGAATAAGTTTGATTTAATCGGTATTTTGTAGAGGATTGTGTAACGTAACGTATATTTCTTCAGTTTTTTGTCTAATTGTGTTCTGGGACGTTGAGAAAACATTTGATTATGATTTTTGTAATAAACGAAAGATGAGAAGATTACAATTATTTTTTAAAATTATTTATTTTACAATTAGCATGCAATGAAAATTTTTATATTTAAAATTAATCATAAAGATAATCATTAAGGCCACTTCCAAGGATAAGCATCTAGTCCCACTTTGCTAGGAAAGAGTTGTTCATTGATGGCATGATTGTTAGCTTTCTCCCGAGTCTAAATAGAAAAAGAAATCGAGTTAAAATTAGGTAATCAAAAAGAAGAATAAATTAATCAGACTCACTTATTCAAGCTTTCTGATACAGCGCTAACTTTATCAGAAGGACAGACCACTGCACAAGCGTGATTCTCGAGGAATAAAGGCTTCAAATATTTTTCCGTCATGGGGCCTAGTTGGTCCATTTCCACTTTGGATATTTTATCGATTAGATCTCTGTAGAAAAATAATTCGTTAGGATAATTTTAAAAAAAGCATTATAATGACAGGGCTCTTACCTTGTGTAAGATCCGGGCAAATCCCTATAATAAGCATTTAACGAATTGCTACTCAAGCCCAAAGGCGTCTTCTCCGTCTCGACATATTCGAAAATGAGGGAGCTCTTAGCAGAAGTCAGTAGTTGTTCGGACCATTGCGTTTCTCCGCTTAAGTGACCCGTAATTATGTCCACTGCGGCCTTATAAGCACCGGCAATGTCGGAACAGCGATATAAGCTGAAGTAAAGGAGACCTTCATTCGGACTCGTGTTTGTATAGTGATCATAGGCGAAGCCAGCTCCCCTTATTCCCCTCCAGAAAGGTCCCTCACTTTGTGCAAAATACTGAATGGTTGTAATCAGCGCTGGGTATTCGTCATCCAAGAATGATTTTGGGCCAGGAATAGCTTGTGTAAGATAGGCAGAATCTTCAGCCCCAAGACCGAGGATCATTCCTTGTGGATTTGTAGCTAAATCCTCAACTGCAGTCATCCAATTGATATCGGGCTCATTCGCAAGTCTTTTTGCGGGCGGGGCATCATCCTCGAATGGGAAGGAACGCTTCATCAAGTTTGCAAAGTCTTTTGTTGGCGTATCGGCCAATTTTGCATTTAGTTTTGCTAGGCAAGTTGAGATATGGACTGTGATATTGTTTGGGTCGGTGATCAAGCTTCTGATGGCGTCGAACGCTTGTTGAACCTTCTTATCATTCTTGGGCAAGCTTGCGATAAGCTCCTTGAGGAAAGCGTGTTGCCTTACGAGACTGGATAGTTTCATATTACTGTCGGATTTGTAGACGAGGTCCCTGATGATAACGTGAGAAATACGGCTCCCCTTCCTCTTCATTTGGGGGACGTCCCCAGCCATTTTATTTGCGACGACTTTGATCCTTGCACCTTCCCATTGGGCTTTCCATAAAATCTTTCGGATCCAGTCCATGCCTTCCTCAATCTTGTCCATTTCGATTTGCAAGCCAAGACAAAGGTTGTGGGAGAAACTGCCGCATTTGAATCGACCACCAGAGTCTAGTCCGACTGACATTCCGACGGAGAGGAGCTCGCGATTCATGGCTGCGACTACTTCCTCGAAGGAGATGATGGTTCCGTCATCAGATAAGATGGGACATTCGGTGATGTACTCGCGGAACACTTGCAGATATTTCTTGTGCTCCTTGGAAAGCGCTGTTGTGTCCATAATGATGGATACCTGGATTCACACAAAAATTCACACAAAAATTCCATAAGAATTATCAATTCACACTTTAGAATATTTTAAATGAAAAACTTACATAAACAAAGTTTGAGTTTATGTCATCAATGTAGAGATTAGCTTTGAAATCATTCGCCCACTCTGGATTCTGATAGCGAGTGATTTTATGATAGTAAATGGAACTTGTGCAAGGAACTTGAATGCTGTCTAAAAAGCTGTCGGGAACATCTCTCTGAATAAAAAAAACATTTTAAACAAAATCTTACTAAAACAAAGTCTTAAATAGTTTTTGTCAATTTTTTTGACATACCGAATTCTGCTCAATTGCCGTCTTCAAATCTTCACCTAATTTAGTCAATCCTGGGGCTCCAAGGATTTCCTGTCTGCCTTTTATTCTTTTCTCTTCTTCATCAGCCAATTCACGTTGATATTTCTTGCTAGGCACGGCCGTAATTGTGATCCATTTTTGATCTAGAATTTTCTTCTGAAGAAGGTCCGTCCAGAATTCTTGAGGCTTGTTGAGGAACCCTTTGATTGTGAGAGTGCCACTTATTCTCTTTTCAAACTAGAATAAGTTTTGAAAAGAAATGATTTTTTAAAATCTCAAAATGCTAAACATTTTAAAAATATTTACGAATGTTTTTCTTACAACTTCTTGCTCATCATTTCCGTAAAGAAAGTCTCCAATAACTGCATAAGCTATGGAACTATGAGGAGAATTTTCTCATTGAGCTTAGTTCCTCCTGAAAATTCTTCTTGATGACGTCCGTCATCCTAGCCATGTCAAACTTCTTTATTTGGTTCTCCAGAGTTTCTCTCAGCTTGGTTGGAATACGATCAGCGTTCTTGGTATCCACACCTTCAAATTCGAAGTAGAAGGTGGTTCGGCTGTTTTCCATTTCAGAATATTCCACCTACAAAATACGCACAAATTACCGTGACTGGTTTAATCATGCAATCAATCAATTTACTCATGCTTAATCATACCGAAGCTGCTAACGAATCTTCAGTTTCTACAAAATCCTGCTGCACACAACCAACCGAACTGTCCGTCAAATACTCAAAGAGCAAACGCATAGCTGCGACCCTGTAAAAAATAATCAAATTACTAACCAGATTCTTTCCCAAACCCATTTCAATAACTTACTGATCAAACTCAGAAATAGCTGATGGTCCCCTGAACCCAATAACAACTAATGATTCATCCTCTTCATCCGACGGGAAGTTAATCTTTTTCGTAACCGCTTCCTGTATCTCCGGCACATCTTCAAGCCAAGGCTTCTCCCAAGATTCGATAACACCTTTCCCCACCAACTTCTCTACGACGGGCTGCAAAGACTTGAATAACGCTTCGGGTTCGACCATTCCACAAACGACGATGCAGGTGTTCCGAGGATTATAAAACTTTTTGTGAAAAGCCTTGACCTTTTCATTATTGCAAGTTTCACGCAAATTCTTCAGAACTCCTCCAGTCTGATAGTGGTAGCCGGATTGGGGAGGATAGATTGTCTTGGAGAGCTCCGTGTAAGTCTTGTCAGCGCTGGTATTCTCCCTCGCTTGCATTTCAGAGTAGACAACGCCGGCATCAGTGCCTTCTCCAGTTGTATGATATACTTCAGTAACGAATGCAGAGTCCTGTCAATTTTAAATTAGTCAATTAACTCGTTCTAACAAATCTTTAATGATTAAGTTACCGCTAATGTTGGATGAAATACGTGATCCAAGTAGATTGGAAGTAAAGTACAAAAACCTTCACTTCCGGCCGTGCTGAGCGTATAACAAGTGTGGTCAACATCTAAAAAGATAAATTATTTTAACTATCTCATCTAACTATTTCATTAATTTAAACTAACCAGTCCACGCATTAGTCCCAGACGCCAAACATTTATTAGCAAGCACGTCCAAAATCCCTTTGTAAGGATAGTCTTCACTTCCAAGGAAGATGAGATGTTCCAAAGTGTGCGGTAAACCATCATCGTCCTCGGCACGGGTCGCTAAAGATAAATAAGCCCTTAAAAACCTTTTCGATACCCAAACCAACAACAGCGACATGACATTACTTACCCAAAATAATATAGCCATTCACCATCGGCCCCTCAATCTCCGCGTGGATGACCTCCATCCCAGTATTCTGTGACCTGTACTTTGTCACTTGATGGATGCCATTAGCCTTGGCAGTGAAGACTTGCACAAACTCCTCCAAACTCATCTTTGCTTTTTGTCTAGACTTTATCCCTCTTCTTGGTCCAATTAAACTTTGACCTAACCTCTTAATATTTTTCACTAAACTAAACCGATTCCAGATTGGAAACAGTTTTCCACTTAAAAGCAGATGCTTCTAAAACTTTTTTAAATGCTTTAAAAATTAAAACTAATGACTACGCTTATTAAAAACCTGTTAACAACCAGGCAATATTTTAATCAGAATTTTAATCAAGAATCAATCGCATGCACAGCAGCCGCTACCAATGTCAACTTTTTGAAGCGCGGGCGTCTCGCTCTCCCCCTTTTACTTATGAGAACAAAGCTGGATGACAAGCATCCAAGCAAAGCATAGTCCATGAAAAATGTCAAAACGAAATTCTTTGAAGGTCCGAAATGCAAAAACCGGAAGTGCCAAAGGTACCAAGTATTGAAGCAGAGCCCATCTTAGGAAGTATGAAGAATAAAAGCTATTCGGGAAGAAAGTAGTTTAAATCAGTGATATTTAGATTAAAATTTTCAACATTTGCATATTAAAATTTAATTTTACGCATTCTTTTGCCACAAACTACAATTATTATTTAGAGTTAATCTATATCAATACTTAATCAGAATCATCAGAAACATTTTCCTAATTATCATCACTAGAATCTGAACTGGTGACAACATCAGTCTCTACATTTGTCGACACTCATCTTCAGAGTAAACTTTTCGCGCAATAGATCCACGTATTTGGCACTCATCTGCAAAACGACATTAATTAAAGTTATCCTTTACCTAATTCTATATTCAATTGATAAAAAGAGTGATGGGCATACCCGGAATTTAGGAGTTTGTAGCTCCTTCAAACTAGCCATTTTCAGAAATACAAAGTGCGCAGTGAAATCCGTCAGAGTTCGAATGACATCCATATCAGAGTCTGTGATGACGAGTTTCTTCAGCTCTGGAAAATTTATAGAATTACATAAAATATATATGCTTTTCTAAAGTTTAAAATGATTACTTTCTTACTTGTAAGATCTAGAAGGGACGGTTGATGCTGCATATCCCTCAAGGTTACATTGTCAAAGTCGCCAGCTTTCTTAATTCGTCGGCAATTTCGTTTGGAAACTCCACTAAATAAGGAGTCAGCGTTGAGCATATTGTTCCAAATGAACCGGAATGAAATGTAGAGCTCTTCAATATCAGGAAAGTAGATAAAGACTTCCTGCAAAGTTTTCGAAAGATCGTTCGATGGATAAACGTGAAGTTTGGTGATGTTGGGGAATAACTGCGCTGCTTTCTTCACGAACGGGGCCTGAGGCTCATGGCACGGTAGGTGGATTTCTTTCAATGACAATTGTTTCTTTCCAGAGCTAAGTAATTCCTCACAAGTCGATTCAGTCTCCAACTCGAATAGATTCAAACTAGTGAGCTTGGGAAAGGTATCTGGGAAGGAAAACTGCTGAATAGAGCCTCCTTGGAATTCCAAGTGGAGAAGCTTGTCAAATCGAGGAAAGTCGAATGACACTGGAGATGGACGATCTGCATCGACATCAAATATCTTCAAAACCTTGAGAGTTGCTGCTTGTTTCTCGAATAATTTACGGATGACTTTGCTGCTCGTACTGCCTGGCTGGTCATCAGGCTCAAGCCCTAACTCGTCCAAGTTCAGTTCACTCTCCGTCAGAGTTTTCAAATGGAGATCATTTAAGGGCAGATGAAGAATGAGTATTTTAACAGTCTTTGGGATTCGCTTGGATATTAACTCTTCAAAACGCTTGGCCATGCACCGCCGACATTCTTGGCTAAAGCCATCAATGTCAACATTTGAATAAAAACTGAAATCGAATTCCACCAAGTTCTCTGCTGCGCTTAAGATTGCTCCGATCAGGTAAGCAATTTCAGTCATTTGTTGGTCGATGTCTGTTACATTTTTCCTGTGAACTTCGCCATGAAATGTCAGCTTCTTCAGAGCATTTAAATTCAACTTGGGAAAGCTCTCTCGCGTAAATTTCATTGTGATGGAATTATCCCAACAAAGGTTTAACTCCAAAGCTTCGGGTCCACAAATACGCATGAAATCATCCATTAATTGCTGATTACCCATTTGGAAGAACTGGTGGATGAATGTGTACCGCTGGATTGGGATCAGCTTGCTGCTCTTCATGACACCTAAGAAATTCTGCAGTGCCTCGTCCGGAGATTTGTAGGTAAAACGCTTCTCCCTGCACGACATTCCAAATATCATCTTCGGAGCCCTATTGCGGCGATAAAGACGGGTAGCTTCGTAATTCCACACTTTGCACACTAACCGCAAGTTATGAATATTCTTCGCTCCCGGCAAGGCTGATTCTGATAACCCTTCGTCCTCATCGTCCTCATCATCAGTCTTGGAAGAAATGATGTGTTGAAATATCTTTTCAAGAATCTATTTAAATTTTAGAAATTAAGTCAGTCTCGAAAATATTTTTTATCATTTATCTTTTATTATAGTATGATAATCATACCTTGGGAATGAGTAGTGGATGAATAATCCCTTCCCCACTACCAGCGACTTCTTCTGGCTTCGAAATCTCAGCAGAGTTTGCCCCTACATTTGATTCTCCCTTCGAGTCCATCTCCTCTTGCTTCTCTGGATTCGGAGCCAACGCCATTCTTCGTTTTGACACAGCGCCTACGCCCTCACGCTGAAATTGAAGTCAGCATTAGATAAATGAAATAATTTGTTCACTTCACTTCAAAGCGCACAATGAAACCTTTACCTTTGACACAGCCTGGCGGCTTCCCATTTTCCACAATTTTCTAGCTTTCTCTTTGCCACTATTATTATAACCAATTAAAATCTACAAATCTTGTGATTTTCACTGAAACAATTGGTTAAGGCGGATATCCCCTTCTTTCATCTCAGCTTCAAATCGGTACGCAGAAATTCTGCGGCAGAATGCCGACAAAACGAAACTTGAATGAACTGGTTTCAGACGGAAGGAATGGGAATGAAAGAAACACTTTTCGAGTGAATTTGAGAAATAGTTCGTTTTTACTTTTTGCAAATTCATTATGAGATTTATTTATCTAAATTACATATTCAATATGCAAATTTTGTTCGTGGAAAATCCATGAAAAATTCTCGGTGGATAAAATGGGGAATGTTGAGAATTGAAAGAGTGAGAAAGAATCTCTGAGAAATGATTCAAGCTCTGATATTTTTTGATATTCTTATGGATTGATAAAGGAAAATATAGTTTTAATTTTGTAGAAAAGCATAATTATGATTTTGATTTAAGCTCAAACGAAGTTGATGAGGATAAATGAAAACGATGAAGGGATTGATGTTGGGCTGGCAAAAATATAAATTCATTAATTTTTATTAGTATTACTTAAAAATAAATTACCGAATCAATTAAGATAACAGAAATGTTTAAAAGTCAATTCTCCACACCTACATTGAATTGTTTCTCAATTTTTACCATCTAAAATTCTTTACAGCTCATTTCTAATTTCACTACTTAATCAAAATCATCAAAGTAATTTAGGAATTCATCAGCGGCACAAAAGTCATAATTGAAGATAAACAAATCATAACTCGTAACGTCCTAGGTTATCTTCAGTGTGAGCTTTTCGCGCAGTAGATCCAGATATTTGGTGCCCATCTGCAAAAGTAACGACGATTAACATTAAGACTTTATTTGGTATTTCTAAATTTAATTAGTTAAATCAGTAAACCTACGTAGAATATAGAAGTTCGTAGCTCCTTCAAACTATCCATTTTCAAGAACAAAAAGTGCGCGGTAAAATCCGTCAGAATGGTATCCGCCCCGTCTCCGGTGATAACGAGTTTTTTAAGTCCTAAGAAAATCAAAAAAGTTGAATGAAAACGTACAAGAACCTGAATTACTATTTTATTAGCTTAAAATTAAAGTAAATTTCTTACTCGTGAGATTAAGCAAAGATGATTGATGTTGATTATCCCCCATATCCGCATCCTCAAAGGTGTTCACTCCAAGTCTAACACATCTAATGAATCTTCTTAGCTTAATTAGTAAATACTCATTCTCGGAAACTCCGCTAAATATTAAGTCAGCATTGTACTCGACATGGTCTGGAAAAGTAATGTGGAGCTCTTCAAGATTAGAAAAGTAGACAAACACTTCCTTCAAAGTCTCCGAAATATCGTCCGATGGAGAAATGTGAAGCTTGCTGAGATTAGGAAAAGATTTCGCTGCTTTCTTCACCAATGGGGCCTGAGAGAAAAGAAAAGGTAAGTGGATCTCTTTCAGCAACTTCCCTTTCTTTACAGGGCTAAGTAATTCCACACAAGTAGATTCAGACTTCCACCCACAAATATTCAAACTAGTGAGTTTGGGAAATGTGTCTGGGAAAGAAAATCTCTGACCAAATCCGCCATCAGTTTTCAAGTGAAGAAGCTCATCTAATCGGGGAAAGTCCCAGACTGGTGACGGACGATTTTTAACACCTTTAGCAAACATCTCCAATAGTTTTAGGGTTGCTGCTTGGTTTTCGAAGAATTTGCGGATAGCCATGCTATGCTCGCCACCGGCTTGGTATAAGTATAATTCTTCCAACTTCAATCCACTATCCGCCAGAGTAATCCAATGCCAGTCGTTTAAGGACATATGAAGACCCAGTATTTTAATTGTTTTTGGGAGTTGTTTGCATATGCTGTCTCCAAACTGTTGGATGATGGTCTGCGAACATGTCTCCTGAAGGCAATTGTATTCATAGAACTGGAATTCATGCAATGTCTTTGCTGCACTCAGGAGCAATTCGATCAAGCCAGTGATCAAGGAAGTAATCTCATGCGTGGCGCGGACTGCGCGTCTGGCATCGGCACATGTAAATGATAGCTTCTTCAGTTTCATCAAATTCAAATCAGGAACAGTTTCTCGGGTAAATATCATTCTGCTGTAAGTATAGCAAGAAAGACATAGTTCCACCACGTCAGGTCCACAGATATGCAAAAAATCAGTCATTAATTGTTGATTGTCGGTCTCGATTGTGTATCGCTGGATGGGGATAAGATCACTGCTATTCATGACGTCTAAGAAATTCTTCAATTTCTCTTCAGAAGAATTGGAGAATGAGTCCGTCTCGTTTCCAAATGACATTATTGGAGCTCTGTTGCGGAGATAAAGGCGGGTAGCACTGTCCTTCCACTGCTTACAAACTAAACGGAAGTTCTTCACATTCTTCGCCACCGACGCGGATGATTCTGCTTCTGCTGACCCTTGCGAAGTTGTAGCTGTTGTAGGGGGAATGATGTGTTGAAATACGTTTTCAATAACCTAAATAATGAAATTTTTAGAAATCACGTTAATCTGTCACTAAATAAATCACGATTCATTCAATGTTTTTAATGAATTGTTTATTACATGAGGAATTAGTAGTGGATGAACAATCCCACTATTAGCAGGTGGTTCTGGCTTCGAAATCTCAGCAGCTGTCACTCCTCCAGTTGATTTTAGCTCGGTTTGCTTCACCTCACCTTCACGATTAGAAGACGCCCTCCGTCTCTTTCGTTTGGACCCAGAGTCTTCGCCCTCACGCTGAAATAAATTTCACGAATTAATTCACGATTTTAGATTGCTTCTTGCTTACACTAAATAAAAACTAAGCATTTACCTTTGACACAGCCTTGCGTCTTCCCATTATCCAATTATTGCAAACCCTCCCAATAACTCGACTCAACCAGTTCAATCGTCAAAGCTTTATCACCTGTAAAATAGTCAGAAATTAAAATCAGCAAACGTTCGTAGTTCCAACTGTAAGAAATGTCAGCATTCACTTGAAAAATGCCCTTACCTTTTTTTAAAAGCACCTTCCACTAATCACTCAACATTGACATAGTCAATCAAATTGATCAATCATCGGCCGACTGCCGACGGCAAAAAAAATGAAACGAGAAATGGATCGAAATTCTCATCGATTCTCAAAAATAGGTGTGATAAAATGTGATTCACATCATGTGAAATTTTCACAGTGAAAAGTGTGAAATGAACCGAGCTTGCATCTTTCCTAACGCACTTTGTTCTCTTATGACGCTCCAACTTCATGAAAATCAAGTTCTGATGGATTGAGAAGGGAAAATGTAGTTTTAATTTTGCGGAAAAGCAAAGTATTAAATATGATAAATGTTTAAGCTCTAACGAAGTTGAGATTGAGAAGGGATGATCTTTGGATAATCAATTCCTAGCTTGTGGGAAACACGTACCTTTAAATTCATTAATTTTTATTTGTGACAAATTACAATCAATTAGAGTAAATCAATATATTTATCTACACAGCAGTTCAGTTCTCGACCTTCGCATACTAAAATACATTAATAATTTGCACATTTTTACAATCTAGAATTCTTTACAGCTCATTCATATTTTTCAAAACTTAATCAGAATCATCAAGGTAGTTTTTAGAAATTCATAACCGCGGCTAAGCAAATCATAACTCGTAACGTCCTAGGTGGTTAAGTGGTTATCTTCAGTGTTAGCTTTTCGCGCAGTAGATTCAGGTATTTGGTACTCATCTGCAAAAACAAGACAATTGATATTTAAAGGGTTTAAATATTACATATTTCTTATTTCAATTAGTTAAAAAAGAGTTAAACAAACCTGGAATCGACGAGTACGTAGCTCCTTCAAGCTATCCATTTTGAGAAATACGAAGTGTGCAGCGAAATCCGTCAGAATGACATTGCAACCGCAGCAGTCTGCGAAGACGAGTTTCTTCAGTTCTAGAAATAAAAATGTTGGTTGAAAATAAGCATAAAATTAACTTCATTAAATGAAATTAGTATTACGTAATAATAATTACTTACTAGTAAGATTAAGGAGAGACGGTTGCTGTTGAACATTTTCCAAATTCACATTGTAAAAGTTGCGATGATCCTTAGTAATTCGTTGACAATCATGCTCGGGAACTCCACTAAGGATGGAGTCAATGCTGACCTCGTCTGTGTGGGGAAACTCAACCGTGAGCTCTTCAACATTAGGATACCAGACGAACACTTTCTCCAGGGTCTCTGAAATATCTTCGGATGATGGAGAGATATGAAGGGTCCTGATATTGGGGAAAGATTGCCCTACTTTGTTCACCAATGTGGCTTGAGGATAAGGTAAGGCTTCAGGGAAATGAATTTCTTTCAACGACAACCCTTTCTTCGCAGAGCTAAGTAATTCCACACAAGTAGATTGCGTCTTCCACGCCCAAAGATTCAAAGTAGTTAGTTTGGGAAATGTGTCTGGGAAAGAAAACTCCTGAAATTTTCCTCCATGTAATTCCAAGTAACGAAGCTCATCAAATCGAGGAAAGTCTAATACCGATGGCAGATTACTTACGTCTTCACAAAATAACACCCTTAAATATTCAAGAGTTGCTGCTTGCTTTTCGAGGAATTTACGGATCGCCATGCTGCTCGCGCCAGATTGGGCATCAAAGTGAAATTCTCTCAACTTCAAGTCTCTCTCTGTCAGCGTACTTAAGTGTGAATCGATTAAGGGAATATCAAGACAAAGCATTTTAACAGTCGTTGGAAGTCGCTTGGATATACAATCTCCAAACCGCTGGATCATGGCCTGCGACCACTCCCCATCAAGGCCAAGCCCAAGGCTACTATAGTCGAAGTTCTGCAATGTTTTTGCTGCATTTAAGAGCACTTCTAACAAGTAAGCAATTTCATTCGGGGAGCGGACTGCGTGTTTGTCCTCTTCACATTCAAATTCTAGTGTCTTAAGACTCATTAAATTCAAATCAGGAAAGTCTCTTCGACTAAATTTCATTGTCCTGTCATTATTTGAATGAAGATCTAACTCCACTGCGCTAGGTCCGCAGATGCTCATGAAGTCCTTCATCAATTGCTCATTTTTCTTTACAAAAAAGAAAGTCGAGATTCTGTACCGCTGGAATGGGATAAGATCGCTGCTCCTCATGACCTCCAAGAAATTCTGCATTTTCTCATCTGGATATTTTGGGGGTGGATCCAATCCAAATGACATCATAGGAGCCCTGTTCCGGCGATAAAGACGGGTAGCGTTGTCCTTCCACTGCTTACAAACTAACCGCAGGTTCTTCACATTGCTAATCACCGATGCGTATGACTCTTCATCGTCGGTTTTGGGACGAATGATGTGTTGAAATACCTTGTCAAGAATCTATTCAAATTTCAAGATTTGATTTCAAACCTAATTTTCTCTGTCCGTTCAATAATTCGTAGTTAATATCTTACATGAGGAATGAGTAGTGGATGAACAATCCCATCCCCACTGCTAGCAGGTGCCTCCGGCATGGAAATCTGGACAGCGTTTACTCCTCCACTTGACTCTCCCTTTATGTCCTTCACATCCCCTTTCTTCTTTGGATTCGGAGCCGACATCCTCCTTCGTTTGGTCCCAGCGCCTTCGCCCTCACCCTGAAATAAAAATCACCAGTTATTAAATTCTTAGCACTTGCTTACGTCAAAGCACACAATGAAACTTTACCTTTGACACAGCTCTGCGTCTTCCCATTTCCACAATTTTCTAGCCCTCTCTTTGCCACGATTATTCCAACAAAACCAATTAAAATTGTCAAAAGTTTCCCTTGACCTTTCCTTTTAATTTTACTCAAAACCCTTCAATTTTTAAGTTAAATCGTTCAACCAAAAACTTTCGTGGAACGTAAGATGCCGACCCTAACAAAACTAAACCAATCTAGACTCGAGACAAGCAAAACGTTTCAGATGCGTAAATAAGAAAGAAAGAAACGCTCTCGTATAAACTTGAGTGTTTTTGCTCTTACGCTATTCATTGAGATTTATCTGATTACATATTCAATATACAAATTTTGTTCGGCAAAACTCGATTAAAACTCATTTGGTGGAGAAAATATGAGGCGAAGCGGGTTAAGACTTGGAGAAATATTTAAGAAAAATGTGGTTTATGGCAAAAATGTAAATTCATTTTTATTTTTGATAATATATTTAAAAGACAATTCTCGACATTTACATAATTTCCAATTACATACACCTCAATTACATTTTTCTGCGAGTGAATCTCTTTGTTGATGACGCTACTAGGATAAGCTCAGTTAAAACTAAAGTTGAATTTAACGTTCATGTTTTTAATAACATTTTGCATTTGCATTTGTGAATTTATAAAAATAAAATGATTGAAATCGATAACTACAAAGCTTGATACTCCCACCAATCATTTTCATATCCTTGATAAACGTGATCGAGTAAGACTTGCCTTCGTTTCTCACAATACTTGTACTTATCAGTGACCTAAAAATTAATAATTAGTTAGTCACTGATTTAAATCTTACAATTATTATCTTACTTTCTGAATGATATCCGAGAGATTCTCTGAAGTTATGTCTCTCTCCAGATATTCCGACAAGGATTCAGTCGCAACTTGCAAGTCTTGCTGGTTATCTTCAAAGATGTAGGATTGATTGGTTTGGCGGAGGTAAAAGGCGAAGGTGTACGTGTACATTAGGGTTTGGCGACATTGACAGAGGATATCAACAGCCTAAGAAAAATTGAGGTTAAGAAGGTTTTTAACTAATTAATCTTTAATTTTTACCGTCTTCAAGAACCGAACTTGCGCAAAAGACATTCCAAATCTCTGCATTTCATCCATCTTCTTTGTGATTGAATCATACAATTTATTTTCAAACTTTAGGCTTTCCAAGTGACTTGCGTAGCGATTGAAGTAGAATAAGTAGCGATTGAGGGCGGCTCTAGACAAGTCCTTGGACTGGGATTCAGCTTCGTTGAAACGGTTGCACTTATGATCGTAATTTTTGAATGCGCCGAGACACACCCAACAGAAGTGGGTTTTGCACCCTGGATTTGTACAAGTCATGTGGTTACACCCACCATTCTTCTCAATCATTGCGTGGCACTTGGGGCAGCTCTGGAGAAATATTAAGATTAGTTTGACTCTTCTCTTAAAGATTATTTGATTACTTTGGTATTGCTAGCGATCCAGTTTGAAGTCTCAGAGTCATCTTGACACTTTGTTAGCCATTTTTGGAGGAGTTTACAGGTAACTGGGCCGTGCCAATTGTGGCCGCAGAGGAAGCAGAAGGTATGATTGCAATCACATTTGACAGGGTGCCTCGTTTGCTCAGACCAGTTGTCAACTTTGATGGCTTTTGTGCATCCCGCAGATGGACACCAGCGGAGGAGTCGGTTACGCTAAAAGATTGAGTCTTAAAAGTTGGTTAAAGATATAAAAAGGTTATTGGATTATACCTGGCTTGTGCATCATCTTAAGAAAAATAATGATTAAATATCAAAGACTTTATCGTCAAATCAATCACTTACGCAAGACTCGATTTGGAGACAGCAAATCTCACATTCTTCGTCTCCACTGGAGGCTGACGCTGTTCCAATAGAACCGGATGTAAGGGCAATTTTGGCATCGCTAAAGAGCCTGTCTAAAGCGGCTTGATTGCCGTCGCAATCATAATAGGCTTCGTACAACTTTTCAGTATCCCAATGGAAGTAACTGAGGAGGATACGCAAAGTAGTTGGGGGTAGTTGAAGAACTTCATTAACCTTGTCAATAGAATCAAGCATGTGCTGGACGAGTTCCTCGGTAGTCAACACTTTGAAGGGGTTATCCTCAGAAGGTTTTGGGTCTTCATGAATGCAAACATCTTCCTCCACTTCCTCTTCGGAACCGAGCATTATCTCATCATACAATTCGTCAGAGGAATCCGGCTTGAATTTCTTGTGAGAATCGGGTTCATCTTCACTCTTTCGTTTCCCTTTGTCGTCTGAAGAGGAAGCCATTTATAGACTGAATTAATTAGGTTTGAAATCAAAAAATCTATACACGACGAGCTAAGAAAATACACAATTGAGGTGGCTTTCGAAAGACATAAAATTAAAAAGAGCTTCGCCTCCAATTGAAGTAGATAATTAATGACTGAATTTCCATGACCTTTTTTCTTGAAGCTCCTAATAGGAGCCTCTTATTCAGAGAAGGAGTTGCCTTAAGAATCTATTCGAGAAGAAAGTCGTTGTAAATCAAGACTAGCTAGGTAGTTTAACAAAGTTGGTGAGAATAAAGCATAAAATGATGGGAATGATCTTTGGTGGAAAATAATCAGTTCATAGAAGCAAAAATGTCAATTCATTAATTTTATTTGTGACAGTTTGTCGAAAAAATATTTACTAACAAGTAAGCAGTGCTTAAGAAGAGAAATGAAATATTTAAAAATGAATTATCGACATCTGCATAAGAAAATACATTAACGCTTCGTATTTTTGTAACAATCTACAATTCTTTACAGCTCATTTATATTTTTCATTACTCAAACAGAATCATAAAAGTAATTTAGAAATCATCGTCGACAAAAAAAATCAGATCGTAGCGAAACAAATCATAACTCAGTCAGAGTCGGTAAACAACGTCAGTGAAAGCTTTTCGCACAGCAAATCCACGTATTTCGTACTCATCTGCAAAAGTAACGATATTTAAGTTAAGTTAACGGTTAAGAGTTGAATTGTCATCTATTTCTAATTTCAATTGGTCGAACCGTTTAATACAAACATACCTGGTATTGAGAAGTAAGAAGCTCATTTAAGCTGGCCATTTTCAAAAATACAAAGTGTGCTGTAAAATCGGTCAGGGTGGTACCAGCCAAGGGTTGGAAGTCGAGTTTCTTGAGTTCTAATGAAAGTAAAAATTCGGATGAAAACTCACAATAATATCGAAATATTTATTTAATTAAATAATCGCTTACTTGTGAGATTAAGCAAAGATGGTTGATGCTGGAAATCCGCAATATTCACATTGCCAAAGTTGCCACCTTTCACAATTCGTCGACAATCTTCCTCGGAAACGCCACTAAATAGGGAATCAGCACTGACCGAAGGCGCAGCAGGCCCCCTGTTGGGAAGCTGAATGTAGAGCTCTTCAACATTTGAGAAGTAGACGAACACTTCCTTGAAAGTCTTTGAAATATCATCCGATGGAGAAATATGAAGCTTGATGATATTCGGGAAATACTCCGCCACTTTCTTCATCAACGGGACCCAAGTAAATTGAAATGGTAGGTGGATTTCTTTCAACGATAATCCTTTCTTCTCAGAACCAAATAATTCCACACAAGTAGAGTCCGATTTCCACCCCTTGATATTCAAACTCGTGAGTTTGGGGAACGATTCTGGAAAAGAAAGCTGTTGAATACTGTCTCCTTCTAATTCAAGGTTGAGAAGCTCTTCAAATCGGGGAAACTCCAGTGATATAGATGAAGAAACATTTCTATGAAATATCTTCAAACTTTTTAGAGTTGCTGCTTGGCTCTCGAATAATTTCCGGATTGCTCCGCTGCTCGCGCCACATTGGGCATAAAAGTGTAATTCTTCCAACTTCAATTCACTTTCCGCCAGAGTAATCAAATGCGAATCGTTTAAGGGCATAAGAAGGCGAAGTATTTTAACCGTCTTCGGGATCTGCTTGGATATAGGCTCTCCAATCCGCTCAATCATGATTTGGGACCACTTTCCTTTAAGGCTACTAAATTCAAAGAACACAAATTCCTGCAAAGTCTCTGCTGCCTTTAAGATTGTTTCGGTCAGGTAAGCAACTTCATTCGTTTGGTTCTTTGTTGCCTTTGTCATTCCCATTCCCTGCGAACCGTGGAAAGTCAGCTTCTTCAGGCCCTTCAAATTCAAGTCAGCAAAGCTCTCTCGAGTAAATTTCATTGTGCTGGAAGTATCCCAAGCAAGATATAGCTCCACTGCGTCAGGTCCACAGATACGCATGAAATCCTTTAGTAATTGCTGATTCTCTTTTACAAAGAAATTTTCGACGAATACGTAGCGCTGCACAGGGATCAAGTCGCTGCTCTTCATAACATCCAAGAAATTCTGCAATTTCTCGTCCGGAGACTTGTAGGAGAATCCCCAAGGCGGCCTTCCAAACATCATCCGAGCCCTGATGCGGCGATAGAGACGGGTAGCAGGGTCCTTCCACTGCTTACAAACTAACCGCAAGTTCTGAACATTCTTCACCATCGATGCAGACGCCTTTGCTAGCCATTCGTTCTCGTCAGTTTCGGGGCGAATGATGTGTTGAAATATTTTCTCAATGACCTAATTAAATTTTACAAATTAAGCCATCAAAACCAATTTTGTCTATCCCTTCAATCTTTCATAATTAATCATAATTACATGAGGAATCAGAAGTGGATGAACCATCCCATCATTCCCACTATTAGCAGCTGCCACTGGCTTAGAAATCTCAGAAGCCTTCCTTCCTCCAGTTGATTCTCCTTTGGCGTCCTTCACCTTATCTTCCTTAGGATTCGACGGTGTCCTCGACCCTTTCGAACCTTCACCTCCGCCCACATGCTGAAATAAATTGCACAAATTAATTCACCAATTTAAACTTTAAAATGCTTTATTCAAAGCACACACAGCCTTACCTTTGACACAGCCTTGCGTCTCCCCATAATCCACAATTCTTGGAAACCCTCCAAATCAACCCCAAACCAGTTTAATCGCTTTATCACCTGTAAAATGGCAAATTAAAATTACCAAAAAAAGAACTTCTCATTTTCACTAAAATAAATGCATTTGACTGATTATCCAAGCCAAGCTGACCTTAATTTATTTTTAAAAGCACCTTCCGCTACTTATCACTCAATCAGATTTCGAACTGAATTGAACGAAATGGATCAAGTCGAGAGAGAGATAAGCTATTTCAGATGAAAAAATAGTTGCGGCGCGCCGCGGCGTTTTCATGAAAAGTGTGAAATGGGCTGTGCTTCGAGTTGTCGAGATCAAAACGTGCCTTTTTACTTACAACCAAAACGTTTCAGATGGGAAATGGGAATGAAAGAAATGCTCTCGTCTCGTATGAGTACGAGAAATAGTACGTTTCTTACTCTTATGCAAATTCATTGTGAGATTTATCTAATTACATATTCAACATGTAAATTTTGTTCGAGGAAAATCGATGAAACCTTTTTGGTGGAGAATTGAAAATTGATTTTTTCATGATTTTTTTATCAAAAAATAATTTATTCATTTTAATTTCTCCTACATTGCTTGATATCTCAAACAAAATCCCGTATTATTTGCATCTGCCACCCTCAAATTCGCATAATATTGGCACTGTTGTGTCATCCCACCACTCGTAATCTTTTCTGGATAAGCCATATAACCTTTTACCTTTGGACACAAATAGTCTGGCGGAGTAATCATTCCTGGAATGTCCAAACTGAATGATTGCGCAGCTGAATCTGGCATATTGCTGAATTTGCACATGCAAATATTTCCCGTTGTGTATCTGCAAAGCTTCACTTTTGGTTGCATGAACGTCGGCATATTAATCTTGAGTCCTTGATCGGGATCGAGAGGGTCGTTGCCTTCGCAGTCCATTTTGGCATTTTGAGGATTAGGCATGGTCACCATAAAGACGTCGTCGCCTTGCTCGTTCTCGTCGAAGTTTACGCGGATGCGGGCGTGGCTTCCCATTGCTGGAAGAAATAAATTATCTCATAGTGCCCCCTGCTGATTATTAAAAGCTGGTTATTTCTTACGCGTCATCAGAGCAGTGAACTGCTGGCCACAACGCTTTTCTGCGTCAATCGCAATCCAATCCGTCATGCAAGGGCGGACTTGCTGGCTAACTTTGAAGCGGTCGTCGCGCATGATTCCGTCCGAATCAGTGTCTGAGCATCTATCCCACTTTGTTCAAAAGCAATCAATTTAATTGTCTAATCAATTTTACTCATTAGCTTACCGATAATGTCGTCCCTCCCGAATTTGGCTTTACACAAATAGTATATCGCTGATTATTCAATTGTCTTGGGAAGCCAAAGCTTCTCACTGCTGATGTTGTAGAGGTGAAATATTGAAGACAATCGTCTGGCGCTTTGTAGGGCGAATTGCATGGAATTTGGGTAGCTCTTATGTTATAAATGGCAGATAAGAGTTCGGAATGCATTATTACACTTATCAAATCCGAGGTTGCCCCGTATGAAAGCATCACTGGAAACCCAAGCAGGTCATGATTAAATAAAATCAATTTAATTTCAATAAATAGCTTACTATGTTGCCCTGAAAGACGCCCACAAACTTTCAAAGGCCCGTTTAAATTCGCAGCTCCCACAACAGTCAAAGACTCCGCTTGACAATTTCCTGCGTTCGGCCCCGTTAGGTAAGCGTCTTGCAGCATGACGTTCACAAATTCCAGTTTGATTTGGCAAATGCCTTGTTGCTAAAAAGGGGAGTTAGGTCAAAGTTCAAAGAGGACTTAAGTTTCTATTTTTACTCACTTTTGGAAAAACAAATTCACACGACCCCGCCATATTAGAACTCATCAGGTTCTCCACTGTCTCTATAACCGTTACTGATCTTCTATTTGCATAGCATTGTCTTGTAACTGCAAACCAATCATGATTAAAAAGAGCATTTT
This sequence comes from Rambutsinella grinnellia, assembly GCA_027743725.1. NCBI lineage: Eukaryota > Metazoa > Arthropoda > Collembola > Entomobryomorpha > Entomobryidae > Rambutsinella > Rambutsinella grinnellia. The sequence continues at coordinate 4,978 of JAHZMU010002053.1, read as the reverse complement.
GATAATTTTTTAATTAAACTCACATTTGCAACAAGTTCCCAGCCCTTGCTGACATCCCCCGACTGTTTCACCCCCTGATAATCCACACCGCTTCTTGGACAAACAGACCCCATCCATCTGCTGAGTATTTGTGGGGCTGCAGGGCTCAGGGGGGAAGTTGACGATCGCAAATGGGAATAAATCTAAAGATGGAAAAACTAAAACTTAATTTTTAATTAATCAGCTAATTTCTTTCTTACATCTCCCATTCCTGTAGCTTTTCCCAACTCCCGTCTTATCCGAATACAAAGTCTTTCGGTGACGCGTCGACACACATTCTATCACAATTAAGATGAAAATTAAGGAAAAATTAAGGAATCTCCACTTGAGAGACATGATGCGTTCGCCACTAAATGAAATTAATTATTAAGAGGGTTTAGAAAATCATTACCCTTTTATATATGCAAAAGAATTGAGCAGTTTATAATTTTAAACTTGACATTCATCATATTTCATCGTTTTCATTTCCAATTAGCAGAGATTTGCAGGATCTGTCATAAAATATCGTGAGAATTGGGTTATTGACCGAAAGAGTGAGTCAGTAGCAGCGTCGCCAAGTTGACATTTGTCATTATTTTATACAAAAACTTTCTCGTATGAAAAATGAGAGCGGAAAAGAACGGTTTTTGGAGTGAAATGAAGTGATTTTTTGTACGCGATTAATTTTAAGGGTGAAAAGCTGACATTGAACATTGAATTGCCCCGAGGCAAACTTTTATTGACATAAGCAGAGGCAGATCCTGCTTCAAGATGTTGAAAAGTGTTGATGAAACTCAGCACAATTATTGTGTGCCGGTAACTCCAACTTTCTCCCTTGTTTGATCAATAAAAGGTAAATAATGAGCTATGCATTTCTCTTGTAGACCCAAAGGAATCTCGGTCTACCCGAAATCTACGCTTCTTCCAACCCGAATACAATGTGCGATAACGAAGATGGAGGCGGAGACGATATAAACAGCCAAATCCGGGATGAATTGATCAAGCAGTTGAAGGAACACAAGTTTTATGAACGCCTCATCCAAAAGCTGGACAAGGGAGAGTACAAATGGAGAAAGGACCATATGCTGAGGCGGATGCAGATGGAGAAGAACGAGAAGGACTTCCAGGATTGCATGTGCTTGGTAAGCAAATTAGTTCAATTGAAGTTTAATTAAATTAAGAGGGTTTCTTAAAAATTCAGCACGAAAAAGAGAGGACGAGAATGAACGAAGAGTGGTGTGAAAAGGAGAGGATCGAAGCCCAAGAGAGGGAGCAGAGGGATGAGGAGGTGAGGGAGTCCGCTTTCAAGAAGCAGTTGAAGAATTGCGCTCCAGAATTACGAGAACTGGAAAGGCAGATACGAAGGTCTTATTACGCCAAGACTCTGTATGCCCAACGGTTGGAAGGGGATGCTCTAAAGGTCGAGGAGAAAATGAGGGAGAGGCAGACCTACGAGATGATGATGGACCAGATTGAAGCTTACGATAAAAGGGAGAAGGATAAAATCCAGGGCGAATTTGCAAAGAGGAAGGAGTACATCAAAGAGCTGAAGAATCAAATGGAGACGTTGGGAAGTAAGACGGAGGCGCAGAGAGATGAGCTGAAGAAGGATAAGATTATGATTGATCAAATTATAAGCTTGGTGAAGCAAGAGGAAATGCAAGACTTGAAGGAGAAGTGTGATAAGGTCAAGTTGTACCAGAGTGAGATTGATCACTTCTTGAAGTCGAGGGATAAGTATAGAGGACAGCAGAAGGAGAGAGAGCAGGATGAGGAAAAGTGAGGAATGGAATGGTATAATGATTTGGAATTTTTTAAATAATTTTTTGGGTTTGTAGGAGACGCGTGCAATATCTGAAGCAAAAGGAAGCTGACGTCGCCCAGTTCAAGAAGGCTAAGGAAGAGTCGGCTGCTGCTAAGGCGGCGATTGTCGCGCGTGCGATTGAGAGGATGATGAAAGAGCAATTCAAAAACGAAGAGATTGAAGAGCTCCGGCAAGAATTGCTTGAAGAGGAACTGAAAGCTGAGCTTCGCCAAAGGGAATTGGATGATTTGAATAAAAAGCATAGGCAAATGATGGAGTTGAAAGAGGCTGCTGCTAATGCGATTAGATTGAGGGAGGAGCGGCTCAATCATGAAAAGCAAGAGGAGGATGATTACAGAAAGCAGTTGATGTACAAGTTCTCGGAGGACGAGCGTCTCGAGCAGTTCAGCAATCAGAAGAGGAAGCAGAGGGAGAGGGAGCATAGAAAACAAGTCGAGCAAATGATTTATGAGAGGAGATGCATCCGAGCTCAAGAGAAGGAGAAGGATCAACACGTTCTCGATTGCCTCAATAAGGAGACGGAGAGAAGGCAGAACATTATCGATCAAGAGAGGATCCGCTTGCTCAAGGCGCATGGACCCCAAATTCTCGGGTTTATTCCGCGTGGCGTGATCAAATCGAAGGAGGAGTTGGAAGCTCTTGGAGAGCCCTACATAAGCTATTATACTAACCCGCCGAAGGAACGCGATCCAACTACTTATGAAACTGAGCCTTGCTAAATGAAATGAGATGAATGTAATTAATTGATTTGTACAAAATAAAGAGTTTCGAACGAATTTTGGGTAATAATTTATTAAATAAGTTAAGAAACACTATTGTTGAGTATACTCGAGACAGAAACCGGTATTATTAAAGTCGCCAATTGACGATAATGGGTTAGTGCCGGTTACGGTACATTGACAAATTGCTTCGGCTTGTGTGGCCCCAATACATAAACAATCAACTGGTCCGGCAGCATTTGCAGGGCAATTTGTTGGGTTGCATTGACCCGCAGGGATTGGCATCTCAAAGCCGACTGGAGGTGGAGGGAATTCGCTACCATCAAAGTTCACTAGTAGTTCATAAGGCTTCCATGTGCCTAAAAATCAATTCCATTTTTTAGATAGAATAAAAGAATATAATTCATGAAATTACTTGTGACAGTTCCGAAGGATTCGCAAGCTCTCTCTCTTCCTTTAACTTGTACCCAATCAGTAGTGCAAGTTGTGGGTGGAACGGGTAAGACGGGTGGGCCAATAATGAAGAATTGATTGCCAGTGCCTGCCGTGCAAGGTTTCCATTCCACCATGGCCGTTTGACCTGATGGTCTAACACAAATTGTGTATTGCTGATTGCTTTGTTGTTGTCGGGGAAAGTCGAAGCTTCTGACGGTGTCAGTAGGCTTTGTATAATATTGAAGGCAGTAGTCAGGCGCCCGATTTACAGAATCACAGGGGATCTTCGTTGCAAGGATTTCATATCGACTCCCAGCATTTTTAATCATCGGGTTGATCTCAATCACGTCTTGTGTTCCAAATGATAAGTACACTGGAATAGAATAATTCAGATTAGATTTAATTGATAATCTATAATAGTCCATCTTACTATGTGTCCTCTCGGTAAATGTGCCACAAGTGGTGAATCCACTCGGAACTGTAATACTATTTGATATGCGAAGACGGTCTTCTGTACAGATTCCGTCGCCATCAGCACTTCTCAACATGAATTGAGTGAAGTCCAACCGAATCTGACAGATATTGGGTTCCTTCCTGAATCTGAAAGTGCATTGAGTTGTGGATGGATTGGGGGAGACTAATTTCGTCACCAATTGGTTCACATCGACTTGAGTTCTGTTCTCGTTGCACATCTCCATAACTGATAATAAAAGTATTTTAGTAATGAATCGGTTATTAATTTAAATTTCATACATGCACAGCAATCCCCAAATCCATCTTGACACTGGCCAATCGTCGTCCCTCCTCTTTTCGTACAGCGACCCCTCTGCACACACATTCCTTCACTTGGATTGTTGGGGGTGCCCCCGCAAGGGCTTGGCTGGAAGGTTACCCATACGAACGGGAACAGATCTGAAGGTAAAGAAATATTAGAATAATCTTAAGAAACTTAAACACTTCCTTACTTTTTGATTGGCGATCACTAACTCCATCCTTCCCTTCAGTTGGCAAATCAATCCCTACTTTCCCCCTCTTCCCACTACAATACTGGACTAGTAAAGAGAGACAAAGTAAGGAAATGTAAAAATTAAGTTTCCTAAATGAATTTATCTTTAACATTTTGTAAAATTTCTTCGGGAACCCCGCAGCCCTTTAATAACTGCCTCAACTATTTCAAGTGAGAGTGGAGCTTGCATCAAAGATTTGATTTTATATTGGCCCAGAAATGAACAGAAAGCAAGTTCATTGCCACCTCATCTAGCAGAGAGAAAAGACGTGAATTAAAAGAGCAAATAAAAACCTTTAAATCAAAATCAATCACGTGTGATTAGCACTCTTATTATTCTTAAATCAGGACACTTAAAAAGATTAAACATTAACGGTAGTAGAAAGTGCTTAGAGAAATAACTTAATCTACAAAAATTTGCACATCCTGCTCGGGCTTCTGTCTCCTTTCATAACGGCTCTAACGGCTTCCTCGAAAGCTTGATGTAAATTCTGCTGTGTTTTTGCTGAACATTCGATGTAAGCATTTGCCTTAATTTTCCCTTTCATTTTCCTCCCATCGGCAAGAGGTACGCAGGCAGTTGGAATATTCTCGCTTCGGAGGTCACTCTTTGTCCCAACTAGAATTATCGCTGCTCGAGGACAATGATGCCGGAGTTCAGGGATCCATTTTATCTCGACGTTGGCAAAGGAGGCTGGGTTATCGATGGCGAAGCAGAGGAGAAAGCAGTCAGTCTGAAATAAAGTATTAATTTCAAAGTGCCCCGAAGAAAAGGGAAGAAAAGAAAAATAGTATTTACCTTTGGATAAGATAGCGGTCGAAGACGCTCATATTCTTCTTGGCCAGCGGTATCCCAAAGGGTTAAAGCAAAGACCATTCCGTCAACCGTCACGTTTTTTGCCAGGTTGTCAAATCTAATATTAAATTTGGGTCAAAAAGAGAATTTAAAAAACCTTTTTGGCTTACATTGTCGGA
>JAHZMU010002052.1:0-10264 GCA_027743725.1 Rambutsinella grinnellia | reverse complement strand
TGGGAAAATCCCGAGGCGATTTCAGTCTGTCCCTTGCCTCCCATTTAATATCATGTTTAATATGAAAGGATGGCTCATTCGTTATTACGGTTACTTGAAGTCAGCTTCAGAGTTAGCTGGTGAAATGGCTAATAGGTTGGAAAACGGAGTTGAAGAGGAAGGAAACCTTTCGCTTCATATTCATATACTTTGGGGATAAAGTCAACCGCAACCATTTTCAACTCACAAAGCACAAACTTAAAAGAGTGACTGAATCCAAATAGAAATGTAAATATAAAATAATTGTCAAAAACTTTCCATTCCGCAAAAAATAAAGGCTTTAGAAATTAAAAAAAAATGACAGAACAGCCAACTTGAAACTAGTTTAAACCGTTCTGCGATCACTATTTTTATCACAATTTCTATATTCAAATATGTAAAAAGTATAATAGGGGAGATATGATATGAACCTCCCATTTTATTATTTTACTAATCAACTCCATCATGAACGGGAGTGTTAATAGCCTCAACTCATTTATAACTACCCGGCGGGCCACTCCGGATAATGTGATGTGCTTAATGATATTTATGGAAGGTATTTATTCCCCTGTAAGGTATAAAACACGTCAATTTCTATAGAGCTGTCCTCTCAGATCTCATGTAAAAATATCTCTCTGAAATGTTGCTACAATAATAGGAAGCGTCAGTGGTATTTCTATTTCAACTTTTATCTTTCCGTGTCAAGTTAAACTCGAGCGTGTATCCCTAAATGAAATTGTACGCACACACGACATACGGTATAAAATGGGAAATATGTTATTTCAGTCAATGTAGGCCTGTACTCTTTTCACTTTTATCCTTCCCACTTCCTACTAGAATAAAAAGTATTGAAATCGGATTAATGATTTTAGTGCCAATTGTTACTAACAATTTGTTAGATCAAAATAACTAATTTGAATGTTTAAAATTATAAAATTACTCTCAAATTAATTTCGTAAATAAGTACATTGGACGCGCTCACATATCCTCTTGAACATTTCACCTTCCTTTCTACGACTTCATAATCATCATCAACATCACCCTGATTATAACTAATAAGTATTCCAATCTCTGCACAGCTTATAATCTCCACCATCACCAGTTAATATCCACTCACCACCATCAAACCATCAAGATCAATTTTTTGATTAGTTTGGATACGTTAAATCCTTCCCTCTCCCCCTTAACAATATCAACTCCTTTTTATTCCCCTTTTAAAAGGAGGCATTAAAACATGAAATGATTTTGTAGGACACAAGTTCACCACCAGGACAAATCCTAATGTTCTTAAATCTCTGCTCTGATCCGTGAAATGTAGTTTCTCTCTTCTCCTTTTACCAAACCACTCAGGAATCAGAGGAATAAGAGTTGGCAACATTTGGCATCACATTCGGTTGGTTATGATTACATTTTATTTACTAGCTCACTTCTCTCTCTCTTTCAAAGGATCCCCTCACACTCCCTAATATTTCCCTTGTGTTTTCACATTGAATAAGTAGTTGATTTGTTGTTTTTTTTTCGGTGCGTTTGGATTACGTGTAAGTAGTTGTAAAATGAAGATGTATTGCATCCATTAATTCCATTTCAGTCATTTCCATTCTTTTTTCTGAATAACTTACTTCTGAAGCACTTTTTTATATTGCAATAAAGTTGATATTTGATTCTCGTAATGATCCCTTTGCGAAGGTGGTATTTTATACGAACACTTTTAAATAGTTTGCCTAGATATGCTGAAAAGTTGGGAGGATTAGGAGCGATCTAGAGAGAAATGGGTGTGTTCTATTGACAACGGAGAGAGAGCGGGTGAAGCTTCATGAAGCCATAAATAATCAGTAAACCTTCAACTTGAAGCTGGATATTTAATAAGGAAGAGAAGTCAAGGGGAAGGGTGGAATAAATATTGAATGGATCAAAAGATATTTCTATTTCATATGAGCTCGTGTTCAACTCTCTGGATTATGCTTTTTATTAGATAGGATTGTCTAATGCCTGTCTCATAATGGGTCAGCTTTTGGATGATGATGAAAAGCCACTTAGTTAAATGCCTGCTTTTAGGGATCGCTCTTTGGCAATAATGATGTTTTGCTTTTTATTTTACTTTTTTTTCTACACTTTTTTCTTCTTTGCAGATAGCAGATGATTAGAGAACGTGCCAAGTGCTCGTTAAAAAATTAAATGGCCATTAAGGGCCCATTGGGAAGTTACAATATGGAGCTGAAGAGGAGTAATTGTTGGGAGGGGAAACGATTTGATGTGTGGGATGCTGCTCATCATAAAAAAAGCCTCTTTCATAAATGATCTTTATTATACAAAATATGGGTTGACTAGGGCATTGTAATTAAAATATAAGAGTGCAATGCCCTTTGGATACGTTTGTTGTAGAGGATAATGATAAAAAATAAAACTTTGACTTGAAACAAAAGTTTAAAGTAATACAATTTTTGTGAAAAGGTAACTAAGCCGAAACCATTTCGGTTAAATGAAAATTACAAAATGCGTCATATTATTTTCTTCTAAACTATTTCAAATAAAAATGTTCCTTTCCTTTCCACAATAAAAGGAAGGAAGCGGGTGAGGGAGAGCGAATCAGAAATTAGGAATGTGATCCCCAAAGGCGTCTTCTAGCTCGCTTAATGGAGACACTCGAACCGCTCCACCAATTGGCAATAATATGAAAGGAGGAAAAGTTTTCTATACAAGTCTTGACTACGCCGTAGTCACTACGGAAGAGGTTCGACAAAAGAAAACTTTTTCTCTATTTTCTACTATGTGATTTCTTTTCCTCCTTGTGCTTTCAACCTCGCAATGAAAAATAATAAAGCAATACAAGCAAACAAAGGTGATTCAATCTATTTAGTAAGTATAAAGTAGGGAGCAATAAGATTAATAAAAGCATTCGTCTACTTCCTTAAGTATGTAGGTAAGCATGCGGTTTTCTTTTAGGAGAAAGGGAAAAGTGTGCAACTTTTCTTCCGAAAAGAGAAAAAAGTGCTTGACGTCTTCAATTAACTTTCTCCATTTCCCATCTCATCTTTCTTATTATGCATATGAAGCATGGGATGGGAGAAAAGGAAAACTTTTGAAATAGGAGAAAGCTCTTCTGTAAAAAGTAAATGTTCAACGAAAGTAGTAGAGTGAAATGAAAGGATCGAGTAAGAGTAAACAACTTTCTCATTTAGAAAAGGGAGTAAGGGTGATACTTTGTTTGGAGCAAAGCAATCTTTAGCTACTTAACGAGGAACGTTTCCCTTCTTTATTTTCTCATCTTTATCATTAGAGAGAAAAGTTTTAAAGGAAACGTGCCATGTAAGCTCTGCATCTGTAATGCATTAATGGGAAAACGTTAATGGGAGAAAAGTTTAACGAGATGTGGTCGAAGAATGAACCACTTTCTTACAGTGATTGAGCCAAGACCAGATCGAATAGCTAGTTTGACTTTCCTTCTAACTCAAGTAAGAAAATTAACTACTTGTAATCCTAATCTTTTGTTGGATCTTCAATCTGAAACCAATTGAAATGCATTTGCTCGAATGATTACTCTTCTCAAGAATATTCAGTCATCTTACTAGAATTGTCAAGTCAACAAAGGATACTCAATTGTTGGGAAGGAATATAAAAAAGCATGGGATTATATTTTTATATAAATTGAGAGTCAATCTTACCTATTCTTTATTATTTGAATTGCTTTTTTAGTAAAAGGGGGTGAATAGTTTGGTCAACTATGAATCATTTCCTCTCATGGTTTCCTAAAAGTATTATAAAGTTGAGATTTCACAAGTAACTGTAACTTTTTAATGACTCGTTGAGCCCGAGAAGAGAGAAAAGTACTCGATTCTTTTCTAAAAAAACTCTTTAGCCTTAAGTAACCATCGGTCTTGAATTTTAGTAAGGTACTTAGGAATGGATAATAGCTACTAGAGGAATAATAGTGAATGGGAATTGAATGAGCTAACTCAAGAGAGAGCTCTCTCCTTTGTCTGCTTTTCACAACTTTTCTCTCTCATCCCCAATCCCAGCTTCCCACTACTTCCTTTTCCTCAAGTTATTCTTTTAATTAATAACGAGAGAACTGCTCTTTACTAAAAAAAAAAGTTGGATGATAGCAGTGTTTATGCTAACAATGAAGTGTGCTTGATCAAAGTGGTTCACTTTAATGAGCAGTGAAATAACGGCAATTGCTACAGTTAGTTGTGCAAACAAAAAGGATGAATGAAAATTTTGTCACAATATTTAAGCATCATTATACACTTCTTAACTTAATTTGAACTTAATTAAACAAGCTATTTCATTACAGCGGTTTAAAAAATGTAAACCTCACCATTAAAATATTATTAAAGCTGTCGATACGAAATAGGGGGAATGGTCAATATGAAATGAAGTGGAACTTTTTTCTGATGTCCTGATAAAACAATTTCAGTAGAGCACCATATGGATATAAAAACGACTGAGTTTTAACAAACCATGAACAGATGGTACGTTTTTGAAAGATTGCGAGAGCACCACTCCCAATGCGATTCAACTTGGATCAAACAGCTCAGGTTATAAGGTTTTATTTTGTGTGGAGGAAAATGGTGGTTGGAAAGACCGGTTCGCAATACTTTCCATCGTTCACAGACGAGAGAGGCAAACGAGCAACAACAAAATCTATATAGATGATCAAAGGAAGAAAGAGAGAGAGAAAATATTTATTTTTTTCAATTCTCCAACTGCCAAAAGCTATCCGGCAATGAAAGGGAGTATAAAAGCCAACACTTTCACCAAAATTAGACTTCGATTGAAATTTACTTTCTGCTAGATATATCTCTTGCCAACCTCCTTTCTTTGAGAGCTCTTCTACTTTTTTTGTACTTAAAGAACAGCATTCTCTACGCAGATTTAGCTACACAAAGGGATCCTCTCACTCCGAAAGATTTTTAGAAAGATGCTATATATATGTATGATGAGGATGAAAATCATAAAGTTCAGTCAATACAAATTCCCTGATTCATTTCCACTTCTCTATTGATAGCTATTTCGCCATGGAGAGAAAAATTTCTTTCGCCTTTTTATTCACTAGAAAAGTAATATGGGAGTGATGTTGATGGGAAGGATTGGATAGTGGTGGTGATGAATGGAAAAAAGCATTTTATTAACATTCTTGCAGCTTCCTTTTTCCACCTCTTGAGTTAAATATATAGCTTCGGAGAGAAGCAATTTTCGACACCTCGTATTCCTTTGAAATTGATTTCTTCATTGCTTTTAAGAGTTAAGATGATAAATCTTTCGTGAATGCGACCGAGTTTTGTTAAATCTCCAACTTTGGTAAACGTGCTTGCCAATAAGCAATCTAGCAAAGCATACCATTAAGCTTAGTGCTTCCTCGTGTACCCTTCCACTTCTCACTTTATAAATTAGACACCAACTCCTTTTGAAGTTGTAACGGTTGTAAAGTACTTGGTTCTACTCATTTCCGTAATTATTTCTTTCCCTTAAAATACGACAGCTTTTGTTTGCCTCTGCGAAATGAAAATTTTAAAGGATCACAGAAAGCAGCACGCACAAATGAAGAATTAAAAGTTTGACGCTCTCTTCACACTTTACATAAGCACACACTTTGTACCTCACAATTGGAACTGTAAGCGGAGAATAAGAGGAAAAGTGTTTTTATCCCTTTCATTCCTACTTTTTACACTTCCTTTGTCTACTTTAATACTTTTTATAAAACTTTTATTATCATTATTATTATTGTCATCATTTTCAATTTTTCCTTTTCCATTACTCCTGACTGTAAAGGAAGCAGTTGTTATAAGATGAAAGCAATCATTGTAAATGGACTTGACTCTTTTAGAATGAGAAAATTGAAAAAAAAACTCATTGTCAGGAGCATTTCCCTGTATAAACCTGGAGAGAAAAAGATGTTAAAAATAGATTCTTGTTAGCCTTTTCTCTCCTCGTCAACTAGTACAATTCCCATTTCTGTAATTTTTCAGAATTGCTTCATATATGAGTTGGTATGCATTTTTCCATACACGTGTAACGTACAAGCGCTCCCGAAAAGTGTCAACTTGTAGGGTTGACAGATGCAAAATAATTTGTTGGCCCGTTGCGAGTGTGAAGGAAAAGAGCAATTCTGTTTCAAGATTTATGATTTACCTGAAAAGAAGGTATTAATTCCTTATAGATAAATATATCATATTGTAAAACTAGAATATTTTGGCCTAGGTACTGTCAAGCTGGTAGATTTTGAGAAAAAGTTGATCTCGTTGAGTGGAATGCATTGAAACGAATGTGTTACTCGGGGACTATATGAAATTGAGGGATTTATATATTCATGAGAGGGTTTGAGAGTGATGAGAGTTCACATCACAAGGAGGGATGATTTAGAATGGGGATTTTAAAGTATGAAAGGAAGGGCAACGTAAGAAATTTGTTTCTCGTTCATTGAGAATTGCATCCGAAGGAGATAATGCTATTTTAAATTTTCCCAACTTAAAATTCTTAAACGATCGGAATCACCATCAGAGAACATTTACTTTTAAGTTATTAATCGAGAATAAAAGAAAAGCTTTTGAGAAGCACGCAAAAAATCACACAAATCAAACAAAAGCCGCCTAATAGAAAACTGATAGTTCTCAGTGTAAGCTACCGCGAAGAGCAATTGCGAGTGATTTGGGAGATCACGTATGACTAAACATATTTTCAACATTGATTAAAAAATCTGTCAAATGCGGCGAGCCCTATACGAGAAAATTTAAAACTTTTTTTTGGGGGAAACATGAGGTTGAACAAGAAAACAGAAAACAATCCGCTTTTGAAGATGATCCGCTTTTAAGACAAGCAGCTTTTTAAAATCTCTTTACTCACTGAACCACGTGAAATTGATGATAGTGATATAACATGATGGGGAAAACGGAGTGAGTAAGGCACAAGTATAAGAAACAAAAGAAGTGACCTTTATTGTAAGGGTTTTCGCCAGGTAAATGATATTTACATAGTTGAAGAGGGAGAGAGGCTTAAAGTGGGAGAATGGGATCCATAAACATTGTAACAAAGGGAGTGAAAGAGAGACCTCCTCCAAGTGATTTGTTCGGGCTGAATGGGCTCCTTCTTCGCTTCTTCAAATCCCTATAGATTTAGTACGTACTACAAGAGGGATTAGATAAGAGAACCGCCGGCATTACACACTTGTGTGCAGCGTCAACCCACAAGTCCCTCGTCTCCTATAAATGATCTGCTTTTGTTTTATTATCAAACTATTTACTGTAGAATACATTTTTAACTAATTTCAAAACCATGAAATATGTCATTGTCAAAATTTCAAATAAGATTCACCCACTACAAGAATGTAAACCTCTTCATTTTATCCAACCACAATCATTACCAAGAAAGAAAACAGCTCAACACATATTTTGTCACTCTTCCAACTGACCATACCCAACATATTTCATGTTATCTGATCATAATGAATGAGCGTTAAAAACCTTTTTATCTCAAATCTTTCCAGTGATGAATCTCCTTTTATTTCACAAAGTGTTTTGTCTAACACAACAAGATGAAACGGGATTATAAAGATTCTGTTAAACCACAAAATCTTTCCACACCTTTTATCCCTTGGCAAACAGTTTGACATAAATGTCATTGTAAATATTTACCATAAAAATAATCTTCAAGTCCCTTTTTTACACTATTCAGTGATAAGATTCACACCTTGAAAGGATCACTTAGAAAATGTTGTCGTAGTTGTGCCCATTAGTTTGCTCCACTAATTGTCAACTATTTTAGGGAAAAGTATTGAAAAGTATGCAAGGCTAGAGTTCGAGAGTAACATTATCTCCAATCTCAGCATTGTAATATTCATCTTGATTTCCTGTGCAGAAATTGTTGCACTCTGGTGGGGTCGTCGATAAAGCTGTAAAAAATTATACAAACTTTTAAAATGAAAACACTTGGTTTAAATAAAAACATAAAAGATTTAAAAAGGGACACTTTTTTCATTGCGAGAGTAATTTGAGGTGAGAGATGGAAAGCTGGTATTTTCGTTTCAATTATAGTGTCATAAAGAGAATGTGTTAGAGTAAATTTTAGAGAGCTTTGCCCATTCAACTGCGGTTTATTGACACTCCCTAAATAAACACTGGTAAGAAAGTAAGACTCCAGCTGAATGCTCCAGGACAGAATTGAAATACGAGAGAGATATGTAACCAAAGACGACCTCCGCTCTAGTAATTTGTAGTTCACTTTGTGAAACTTGACATTCCTACAAATCAATCTGGGCTCAATTATTCCCCGTGTCTCAGGTGTTTAAAAGAGATTGTGGAGTAATTTTGGTTGTCATGATGGGCCATTACTGTGAATCATTTTTTCACAACTGAAATAAGAGATTGTTCTATAGTAACACTCTATTTATGCCTAATAATAGTAACAATTTCCTAGTAAAGAATTCCCGAGAAATCTCTTTTCCGGCAATAAAAATTGTAACAATTGTAAACTACACAAGATTCTCAGACATTTACACCAATACAGTTGTTTACTTAACACCTAACTAGCTTCTTGTGGAGCGAAGCTTTGTTCAAATCCGAACCACATCTATTCAATTTGTAATGTAACACTTTACCCTATTAATCATCTCAAAGCTTTACAAATTCACCTCTTGGTTGACAATAAAAGATACATTGTGGATATTATTACGTAGCCGTTTTTTGGGGACGAACTCCAAACATAACTAAAAGCATTTAAATTAAAAGGGACAAAGGAGATGGAGCAAGCCCACAGCCCACCAACAAGTAGACATTTTTATCCCTTGTAAAATAAACAAGGAAATGAGTACAAAGAAGTGCTAAAAGAGATTCTTTTTCTCCTTTTTAATTTATCTAGTGAAATGTGATGGGACGCAGATTGCAGTTGTCAAAAACTAAAGGATCCGTAATTGAAATTCAAACGTGAGCAGATCTTTCTGATTCATTTTAAAAATTATTTTAGCAACAACTTAAATTGGTTTGTGCTTACTGATATTTAAATCTAGAAGCATACATGTCCTGAACTACGTAATACCAGTTCCAATAATCTATTATTGGCAAAATACCCATTTAAAGATTAAAGAACATCAGCAGGATGCACATACATCCAATTCCATTTATTCCCCTTCACAATCCTTAGAAACTATCCAATTCAATCCTCATTTCGGCCGCGTTTCCCATTACACACTCCTTACTTATTACAGAGAAAGAGGGACATAATCACATATTTTTATATAAGCTTTTTTTTATCACAATGAGCAATAATAATAGAGTTAGAAAAACATATACATTTTTTCTTTCTAACTCAATGTTACTAATCTCAAATTGAATAACAATATAAATAGTAATCATTTGGTAGAGAAAACACAAATCAAAAGGGAAAGGATTCCCTCCCTTCGTCGCCCATAATGGATTAATTCAAATTCAATAATCCAGCCTTATAAATACTCCCTTAAGTACATTTTCCACTCCTATTTAAAAACTCTTGATCGCATAATTTGACATAATAATAGTAAAATTTGAAAGAAATTTTTCAAAACGTGAATAAACTATGTTTTACCATTCATTACAAATATTTTTATACTAATCTTGAATTTGAGGGTCGCTTGTTGTAATGATTTAAATTTGGCTATAAAAAGGAAAGAGAATTCAAGTGGGTTTCTCTCTACTGAATTTTTCTAAGAGCGTTTTCAGTAATGAGATGGGATCGGCACAGGCTCAAATTGCAACATATTTGAATAGACATGTGTGTGCATTGTGTTCATCTCATTTGTCACTGTGGCTTATTATTACCCCCGACGAATGTGTTTATGTAGGAGACAAAGTGGAAAGGGTCGGGTGGCTCAGATGTAGAACTTGATAATATAACGATTATGATGTTGACATGATCAAGTTTGCAAGTATAATCAATTCGATCAGGGAGGTACCAACAATAATTGCTAGCTCTTATTTATTAATAGAGAAAAATTAAATAATTAAGGGAATGAAATTGGATCACACTGAAATGCGTGTGATAAATAAACAATCTTGAATTTTTGGGTACAACTCACTTCACATGGATTGATCATCGAATATTCCATATTTTAAAATATATCGGAATAAATACAAGTGCTGATAGGAGAGTTGACTCCCTTTCTAATTTACACATCTCGGTTTTAGCTTACAATGCCAAATGTGAATTTCTTTTACTCGTTTTTGATCTAATGGAGTTAATTGCCTACAGCTAGTTTTTATATACATGGGATAAACTG